>UYYA01004146.1:46633-159605 GCA_900624975.1 Angiostrongylus costaricensis | reverse complement strand
AATCAGCTGTTCTAAACTTCCTCATTGGAAGTCACGAAAAAGCGGTGGGTTTTTCGAGAAGTTGTTGATTATGTAATTGCCGGAGAGTTCTTCGTCTTCTTGTAAGTGTTATTGAAGCGTTTGGCCTAGTAGATTGTATATCAGTATACCCTTGCAGGCTCTGAAGAAGGCGATACTGCCGAAACGTCAGCTAGCGTTGTATTGTATTGTGTTTTTATGGAAGTAAATGTATGCTGTTTAAAAACCTCGCGATTGCTGAACAAGAAAACGACACATTCATATTCCAATGCCGAGGTTAAGAGAAAGTCGATCCTGGGAACTATTACAAGAAACTCTAATATTCACATGTGGTATTATGTGATTGGAAATGACAATAAAGCTCTAATACCGAGAAGGCTAAATAATGTTTTAAGGCACTTAGAAAATTGTCCAGAAAGAAGAACTATGCGAGATATTTATGAATAGCTAGCAAAACTTGGTTAGTATCCTTGTCCTTACACTATCACATGGAGCCATTTACGCCAAAATTGTTGAATTGACAAACTTTATTGATTTATCTACCGATAACTTTTACTCTCGTCACTAGTTTTTGAGTCAGAACGAAGGGTAAATAAGGCGTGACTAAAATGTTGAGTGCGACGACTTCAAGAATTCACCTAAGCCAAAATCTGAAAGGAAAAGCAAAAGGATTTGAAATTTGTAAAACTCAGATGTTAAAAGTGCTATAGGACAACAACGGAGATGCAGGTAATTATTATCGTTATGATTATTTTTCTCCACCTTGGAGAGATAGCATACCTGACAGAGCTTTCCATACCTTCGTCAGTTGAATGTGGTGTGGTTTTCAACATCTTTTCTGAAAAGTCCTACAAATTTTTGTTGCCTTTCTTTGGTGTGCAAACACTTCTCAGACATATATAATGCTGAGATATTTGCAAAACTCCGGACCGCAGGTGTATGCGGTGGGGAACGAACACGCGTTGTTGTCCTTACCGGGGAGTAGCGCACTTCACCACCACACCATCCGAGTCCTTTCTTGTGCATGTCTCTCAGCTAGTTAAAAGATCGATAGATAGAAAGGACAATAGCGCGCGTTCGTTCCCCACCGCATACACCTGCGGTCCGGAGTTTTGCAAATATCTCAGCATTATATACGAGTTATATTTCGCAACATACCCTGCCATTAAAAAGAAAAAGGCAGCAAATAAAAGGGCTAAGATTGTGATTATAACTTAGACAATTTAATTCACTGTTACAACAATTAAAATTGTAAATGGTCCCGTTCTGTCAACACCTTCAGACTCTTTTCCGGAAAAGTCTGTGGACGTCATGATCTCAGTTTGTGATTTCCTCTCTCTTTCAGGAAAACAACTTGAAATACCCATTCACGTGATGAGTTTTGAATCGCATTTGTTATCATTCACTCGAATCATTCGCCTTTTTATGAATAAGTGAGTATTTTTAGAAGGGAACCGTCCACTCTTCGCTCGAATTTGTTAACAACTTGGTAAACTAAACATTATGAATACATTCTGCCGCAGAAGCGTGCGGATGATGACATGCGAATAGACGACGGTTGCTGCGTTAAAGTAGATACGCATTCCACTAAAATCTATACATACTCCTGCAAGGTTTAAACAAACTCACTCAAAGTGACCTTCATCAAATAAATTAAAAACCGAACGAATATGCAGATCTCTGTGAACAAGATGCAAATTTTCTTCTTATACCATAAAAATGTCCAGAGTTTTTGAAGATTACAAATTCTTTTTGTGCCTTTCTTATTTGTGTTGGTTAAGGAAAAACAAAATGGTTGGATGAGCTATGAAAATGCACTTAACCAGTCTTACATGCAATGAGAACTAATGGTAGGGGCTTGGGCACAACTGCGTTCACCATTTCTTCATGTTAAATGTGCTTCAGGGTACCGGGAGTGCATTGGTAGTGAAGCCGATTATGACGACCACGGTGCTGGTTCGACGCCCCTTTGGACTCAAAGTCTCTCAGCACTCCGGGGTAGGAAAAATTGATACAAGGCTTCTGTGGGAAGAGTTCAGTCTCTGTAAATCAAGTTGGAACGCTCACGCCCGATAGGCTCAGGACTTCAAGGTGGATCGATACGATCAGTATTTAGCGGCATTCGTGACTAAAGGAAATCCTCAAGCAGTAGCCGAACAGAGACAGAAGAGGGAACGGAAAGAATGAAATGTTGGGATCAGTACTGTAGATGTGAAGGATAGTTTATGTAAAATAAAAAAGAAATCGTGCGTCTGAGATGAAATAGTAGTAAAGTTCTCTTTTTATCATCGGTATTCCATGAATGTGTCACTGGGAACATTCGAGCAACTAACATATGAGTGTCTAAATGTCGTGAAACATACGTATTTTTGCCGACGAATCCACAGTACCCAATGGGTCCTCACCAACGCCGTGGTCTGGAATATTGTACCACTCACAACATATGGACCGCGCAACTGTGCCGTAACAAAACGCATCCTTCTAAAATCAGCATAAGAATTCACCTTTAACAAAGACCGATATGAAAGGGACTTACTCCAGGACATTCAGTGCTCGTGTTGCACAGGGTTCTCGAACCATCGCTTTTGGTAAGGCTGTTGGATTTTTGAGGGCAATCGAGTGCCGACTCCTCATAAGCGATGGTGGTGTGGAAATTTCGTTTTTGTGAAACTCGTTTGTCACTTTTGGTTCCTACATTGTCGACTTGCCCAACCTCGTCTATTCGCTCACAGCAGATGTACGTAAGTCCAACAGCGGTGCATATCATAGATTCCCGAAACACACTAATTTTTAAACAAATTAGGACGCTATTGCCAGGGGCAATTAGTTTGCTCAGTTCGTGATTAAGTTATTACGAAATAGATGTATAAAAATGGTTGGTCAAGCTAAAAAGAAGCAGTGTTTATAGAAGCTCTACTCGGCAAAAGGATAAGCATTTTTGAACAACTTGACATGCGGTGTAGTAAAAAGCAGACGTGAACTCTTCGCAAATTAGTGACAATTTTTTATGAAATTGAGAATGTACCTTCAGGCAACTCCGTGTTTGCGGATTGCACTTGAGCGGTATCCCATAGGAATCCAGTACAGTTAGTGCTGGAGTCGGACACGTGGGTTGAATGTCAATTGAAGGCTCGTTACTAGGGCAACACATGTAGTTAATCCCGGAGAAGAAGCACATATGATTAGTACCGCATATCACTCTAGAAGAAGAGCCTGAAACTTGTTATTGGCCCATTTTGTTGTGCAAGTTATTATTACAATGTGGTTTTGAAAACAAGTCATTTTCCACTGCACGATCTTTCGCTCTTGGAATGCATTGTCTTTAAAATGGCGATGAACATAGTTTCTCATCGGTTGGCCTAATGACTGTCTGATTACGTCCACTTCAGCTCATTCAAACTTATAGTGTCCAAGTTCATTTGTTTACTGAACTACATAACATTTTCAAGTTCTGCATATCAAGATAAGGGTCTCTGAACATTTACGCCATTCAGCAAGCTTCATTAAGAATTGTGCAAACCAACTTCTCTGAAACTTGTTCTAGATTCATAAACTCAACGTGGAATAAAAGTTGTTTGTCAACCTCGTGTAAGCTCAACAATTTATGATATATCAACATGGAGTGTCCACCGCTTAACCTTAACACGGGTGCCACACGAAGGAACACCTAACCAATTTCTTGTGGGCTACGAACTTCGGAAAATATGTCGCTATTATTTAGAACACAGAGCGTAGTGAAAATGCTAGTTTTCTGACAATGGGCTGTAATTTTCCAATAATGGAGAAAATTGAGAGGTTGAGAAAATGACAGACTGATGGAACACGTTTTGCCCTGCGAAGAGGTTTAAATACTACCACTTACAGTAACTGCCACGACCGACTTTCTATTAACCTCGGCATTGATCAAGTGATTTTCTTCGTATTTTTGTTGAGCAAACGCGAGGTGTTATTATTCTTTGTTCACGATTAAGCTGACGTTTCGGCGGATTTCGCCTTCCTCAGAGCCGCTTCCTATGAGGTTTCCACAAAGTATGTCACGTAGAGACCAACCGCACAGAAATCACGTGGAAGTATAATGGAACCGTGGAACCACTTACAATGTGGTACTGTGGCCCACCAGGCATCACATTGCTAGCAACATTAAGAGGTGTTTGGCAGCTTACGTTTAATCTACCTCTATATTTTTATACCTACACTTTCACGAGATCTAATAACAATCCCTCGTTGCGATTGGAAGTAAAATAGCGGTAAATTACTGCTGAAAATTTAAGCTTTTATGCCCGCCATTCTATGATAATCATTTTCGACAAAGGACGGAAAGGTTGAAATTTTCGACGTTGATCAACCCTTTGGGATGCACCATGCATTGGACTCTATTGGAGATGGTGGAGATCATCGAATGCATAGTTAGCACACATTATGACCAGCGAGGGCCCGCTGATGTATAAAGTTAGCACTTTTATCTTCTCAGAAAATCCCGGCTCCAAGTTCTCCATTAAGGAGAGATCGTTGCCGGCTCCGAGAACTCCCGAAAATTTATCGATTTTGAGAGGTAGCTTGAAGACTTGATAACCAGACAACGCAGACTGAGCTATTGTCCTTGTATGGTACGTGAACGTTTGTCGAAAAAGATTTAATTTGAATTCTATTTGAAATTCAAACGCTTAAGAAAGTCCAGTCTTTATTTTGATGGATTAAGAAAGCTTGTTTTCTGTTGAAAAAAATATCCAGATTGAGTTTGTTTTTATCTCAGTTGACGACGTTTTCACTACTGTGTGCTTGTCGAAAGAAGTACTTGCTATCGGGTATGAACTATTTTCTGCTTTCTTTATACTTGAATGACCCGTCCTCAGTGGTTGCGCGGGCCCCAGCATAGTCTCCGTTTTTCGGAGATTTGCTGCTTAAGCCATTGTGGTTTCCTGGAACCCCGAGGTCAGCCTGGCCAAAGTCTGCTCCTGGTCGTCACCACCACAAGCACTCGCAGCCCTTGTTGATCAGAGGGAGATTTGCCTCCATGCGACTTTGATACTAGCAGTGATTTGATGGCGGTGATCCTGGTATTGGTTTACTCTTAGCTAGGCTTTCTGATAAAAACACCAAACTCCTTCTCAGTTTGGGGACGCTGCCAGGGGATGAATCCCCAGCTTTACAACGCAGTCCGACACCCAGGAACACCATTAAAGAAAAGTAAATAACAATCAGTGGTTTTAAAAAATGTCAAACTCTTCCAACGAATGGAGTTCCTACAGTATTCGTTAAGGAAACCATAGTCATTACTTTGTGACTCTAGAGGAATGTTCTAAAAGAGCCGTCTAAAAAGTATACAATGCATGCGCTTCGGTTTCGATGTGCTTGTCATCGAGAGTGGCGGTAAAAGCTGAGAATTCGGCCTATGAAACAGTTAATCCTGTTGTCATTTGTAGCGAGAAGAGAGAAAATATTCGAAGAATGTCATCAACCTGCAGTTTAAGAGAGGCGATGTACTTGACGTAACCGGCGTGGTACAATGGTGCTAAAGCAGAGATAACAGAGACATTATTATAATGAGCACGCTTCGTGGTGCTACGAGACACCTTCGTGCGTTCTGTTAAAAACGAGAGTGCTTCCAGAGCAATGAATGCTTAGTTTCTAGGAGAAAACAGTTTCAGTGGCGCGAGAACATAGAAATAATTTGTTGAATTTCACAAGGCCACATCAAAGTTGTGCCTTTCCATCTGCAAAGCGAGGTAGGCACAAGAGAGCTAGAAGCAAGCAATATAGCATTACCGTCTAGATTGTTTCAGTATTTAATACAAAATGAATAACTTTTATAAAGTTTGTAGTTTTTGCGAATTCTTTTGTAAAAAGATGCTAATGTTAGGTGAGAGTTAAAATTCCTATGCAAAAATTCTTGGTTGTAGATAATGATCGCGACCTGTAAGGAGTGTTAAATCTATCTGTAATAGTGAATTTGTATGTATGCATAAATTGCAAGCTGTAGGTTAAGAAGTAGATCTTTTCTGCACAACATTTGAAATATTAGCTTGAAGTTTCGACAGCGAGTCTTGAAAACTTTCTAAATAAAAAACTGTGTTGAGGCACAGCAATTGGAGAACACTCGGAGAAAACGCAAAACTGAAAATGAACTGTAAAGTAATGGTGGTACTGAGAACAGAAGGAGCAGGATATCATAGTACCATACAATCTCCTCACTGTGAAGACGATAATTAACATTTGTGTGAAGCACTTTTTTAGCACAGTAGTATCTAGTAGCCTCGTTTCAGTCACGATATTTTCCAACAGGAGGACCAAAATGCATACTGTATTGAGAACTGAGCAGTGCTTCAGAAGCTGTAAGTTAAATCCGTTCCTAGGAGACCAAAGGCTAACTCAGCCTTTGACACGTTTTTACTGAACCAATTCAACTACGACTACAGCCCAAGCTAATTACCAATTAATACAAAGCAATTTCATATTTGTTGCATTTTACGTTATTTATTCCTTTTAAAACGATTTCATGCATATCGAACAAACAAATAAGGGTCTGAAAACAATGTGGAGTATTGTCCAACAAAAAAAATAAGAGCCTTCATAGGATTTAAATAAGCAAGTTTAACTCTTAAGATATACGGATGTGTTAAAACTTAGCATTTTAAGAATGTAGAAGCACATATAAGTAAATTATAGGTATTTCAACCATTTGTGTTTAAATATAGTGGAGGTGAACACCATCAATAGTTGAGAAGAAATTGTCGTCGATGGTATAATAGCAACATCGCAATTCTAAATTGTAAGGCAGTTTGAAGCTACTGAGGGCGCGTGTGGCGCAGTAGTCCGAGCCGCCCTGCAACACACACATGGAGTCGATACCCGCGCCTGTGGTTCACCAAGCCTTCCATCCTTCCGGGTTCGGCAAATTAGTACCAGACTTGTCTGGGAGGATAGCAGCAATGGCTCGATACATTGGTAGGCCACCGTGAGTCATTGTAAAGGCCAGATATGCATCCAATCACTTCCAACGATACTTAATGAAGTCGAATGCATGGTGCATCCTTCAGAGATTGATCAACGCCGAGGCCTTTATCCTTTATCCTTTATAACACGATAGCACAACTCACCAGGTAAGCACTGAATAGGAAGACCGAACTTGTCCAATTTAGGTTGTTGGTTATTTGGGCATGATGGTTGGCGACCTGTAGGTATTTTGATAAACGCTCTCCGCTATTAAATGTTCAATGTTTTCGTTTTTTCCCGTCTTCGGAAAAATTATGAAATGTTGGTCAAAATTGTGGCATAGCGCTGGTGGACGGATAGCGTACTGGTAGTGATGTCACTTACGACGGGCAAAGCCTCTGGTTCGACCCTCCGCGTGCTCATGGAGCGTGTCACACTTCCGGTGTCGGAAACATTGCACTAAACTTGTCTGGGAAACGCTTATTCTCCTCAATCCAAGTGAGAACGCTCTAAGTCCGGGTATCTCACGGCTCCAAGGAGAATCGAATCGTCATGCATTCAACAACGTTCATAGTGAAAGAGAAATCCTCAAGTACCAGCCTAACCCATATGCAAAAGTTGTAAGACCTTCGTGGATGATGGTTGAGGAGAAAGGAACTGAATGCAAAAAGTGCCGGAAACCTCACAGCATCTATGAAAGACGAGTTGTATGAAAAACAAGACTAACGCTTGGGTTTTCAAATTAATAAATCAATAGATAAATAAAAAAAACTGTTGAATGAAATTCGTACGTGTTGAAGTTATGACTGAGAGCAGAAGCAGTAAGAATGATATCTGCTGCATGATGGTTGGCTGTCCTAAAGGTGAGGCTGAATGAGAGAGCACGCTTGCCCCACAAATGCGCGAACGTTCGATTAACCTCTTTCTTTCACCAACTCCCATTAGTAGAACAGCGGATGCGCCATCAAGGACAATCTCGTCTTCCTACAACAAATGTCATCTTGACACGTTTTCAAAACAACACATTTTATTGATCACTAACATAACAAGGAAAGATGAATTCTACTTCACTTATTTAGATAGACTGTGTCCAAACATGGCTAGTTTGATAAGCATTAGCGAAGAACGTTTTGCCTACACGACTAACCTACATAAATCCCATTTAAAACTCAGCTCAATATAAACGTGGTTAGGATGGCATACATCACTTGCGCTTCTAGCATTCGCTAATTCTCTGTTCCGCTCGCCGAGCAGGACCAAAAATGTTGACAAAATGGAGTTAAAAAGCGAAAAACGTATTCATTTCTTATCTGTTCTGATACGAATTTAGCTTTGAAAGAAGCATACCCAATCAGTAATACGGTAAGATCTTTTCAGACAAGTTTGTTACCAGTTTTCTGGGAACTTTCACCTGCTACAGGGTAAACATTAGTGTTGTGGTTTAAGCAACAGTGCTGTACGATGGAAAATGGGTATAAAGATACGTCATTAAATAATGTTAGATCAGAAATAACTAGTATTTATTCGTTGGTTGAGTAATAAGTAATAATCCGTAATTTTCACTGCGATGGAGGTTGAGAAAAGTACTCTTCTAATGTTGACTAGACTTATTTCAAAGAGGAAAAAAACGAAAATTCACAATGTATCACATCTGGTGATTGAATAGAACATCGCTATCTTCAATTCCCGCTCTACCTGCCGCTCTTCAGTGCGGTAAATCCTTACTAAATATTGATGTGGGGTACGGTAAACAGCGACGAATATCCTCAAGTGTTCTAGTTCTTACTATCTGAGAAACTGACAAAGCTATACAGGCTAGCTATAATAATTGGTCCTGTGTTACGTCAAGTTCTCTGCCACTCGTTCAAAAGTTCTCAAATCTTCTTGCTTTTTTTTCTAAATCTTTGTTGCGCACAAAAGATATTCGACCACAAACGAATGTCATCTACAATAATAGGACTAAAAGTGTGCACGATTCGTAGATAAAAAGCCGATTTAATTGCTCAAAGATGCAGTATGCGAAGAAGAACAAGTGGCTATGAATAAGATGAAGCATTAAATACCAATTTGAAGTAGCTGTAACTTCGGACAAGCAAATCGGGCTTGCACATTAAGATAAACCAGTATGTTTCGTACATTTCTAGCTGCATGGGAAAGAATGGCGATTTAACTTTTCTCATTTACTGCCTCCTAAAATCTTCACGGCAGGGTATTAAACAAAATCAACCACAATGATGCTGAGGTATTTGCAAAATTTCGGACGGCGGGTGTCTGTGGTGGGGATCAAGCACGGTATTATCCTTTCCGGAGCTAACGCCTTCACCACTTCACCAAGCGCGTCTTTCATTGTGGTCTCGACTACAGCCTCCGCTTAACTGGGTTCAATGCCGATTTGGGTTTCCCAGATCAATCCCGTTGACGGGTGACTGCTGATGGCACTGGTAGATAGAAAACTAGCTGAGAGAAAGTTGAAAGAAAGTACGCGCATGGTATTGTGGTGTCTCCCGCAGTTTTGAAAATAGTTATTTATTTATTTTAAGCTGAATATAAGGGTCTTCTTAAGTACTGCATATATGGAACGCCATGGGAGAGGTTACTAAATTCAACAGGAAGAATAGGTGAATAAAATAAAATGAACATGGAAAATTTTTTTATGCGTAATCAGAGCAGACATCACCTGCCGCGAAGCTGTACTTTCTTTCTCAACATTGCTTTTGATATGTTTGAAATGTAAATCTCCTTTCATTAATGGTTTCTTTTAGAGAAACTAATACGTGTTTATATTCATTACTTACGTTACTCCGCACTGAAATTAATAATTTGTCAACTGGCACGCAGCGAATAACAAAACAATAATTTTGAAACCGACAGTCATTTAACCTCGGTACTATAATAATCAACATGCGTTTGCATTGCTGAATATAGACGAAGTTGATAAAGATGTTTATTCGGCTAGCGTTTCGACGTCTTCGTCTTCATCAAAGCCGACGATGCTTGTCGATGGTTTACAGTTGTTCCTCTCCTCGATTTGGCGTCTTTGTCTCGCATCGAATCGAACCTTTCTCAGTTGAGCATCTGGAATGAGCCAGAATGACTCACCTGACAACCTTCTTTGAAACAAAATTATCATTTTGCTGCTCGTTGTGTGCTAGCTAACAAAATATCGACTGCTTCAGGGTGGATTATCCGTTGAAAAACAAATTATTATCATCGGATAACAACATCAACAACAGCCACCGTGTATAAAAGATCGTCGCCTGATGAGTATGGCTCATTGGCGATGCTCAACCTAGGAAGATCTGGTTCGATGCGGGACGAAGACGCCACATCAAGAAGAAGAACAACTGTGGGCCATCGGCAAGGATCGTCGGCCCTGACAAAGACGAAGCCGTCGAAATGTTATCCGAATAGACATCTCTACCTACCTCGTGTAAGCCCAGCAATATATATACACGTTGATAATGATTTGTCTCCATTTTTCCTTTTTGTGCACTAGAGATAATCACCTATTCCAACAACGAAAGATACGGACAGCGTCATATTTCGCAAAGGAATCTCACAATTTTTACTATTTTTAACGATAAGACAATATTGGGTAATCTTTGAGACTCTACTTGAGAGTTATGCCAACTTATGGGCAGCTTTTCGTGCTCCATTCCAAAAGCTGCTTTGAATAGCTTCCACATTGTTCTTATTCTCTTTACTACCGGGTTTTGAAGGAAGTGTTACTCGCGGTGCCAGTCGAATACATGTAGGTCCACAGAATTGCGTAATTGCTCAATGTGGTTATATGTAAACAGAAAGTGTAAACTAAGATACATCAGAGACAAGGATCGATTGAATACAACTGCTTCACAGGAAAAACATCTCTTGCACAGGCTTCAACTCCCTATTCATCAACCTAAGAGACTTCAGGTAACTTCATGACTTCTGAATAGACCTTACATGTACTTGGAAGCCCACCTTTCGGCAGACATGCTGATTTAAATTTTGTCCTTAGTAATAAACAACGGCGAAATAAGTATTGACCATATTTTCACGCTTTAGAATTATTTGATTCTATTTGTTGTAAGCCCAAGTTGCACTACATGATCTCGATATGTTCCCGAATTACCGACAGCTTTGTTATAACGCTACTTCTGTGAATACTCGTGCTAAATGAAAGTTGGATTGTAATCCTAACAGTTAGCCCCTTAGAGTCCACGAACTGCGTTCGGTTGTCGGTCAGGCGAAAGTATGACTGATAGCGATTAAACAGTGCCTTTCCGGATCATTGCCGTCCAGTTGTGTGATTTACAATGCGGAATCAGATCGTAGCGGGATTAGAGGATCATGGAACGAGAGAGTAGTAGGACGAAGGAATCAGCACAGAGCCATTCCATCGACCTGGACTACTGCCCACCTATCCCTAATGATGATGCCGAATTTTTTAACTATGCTCAGAACCTTCTTGATGTGCTCTGCATTATTTCATAGTGGTATGCACTTTTAAAGAAATCATTTCCCTATCATGCTAAAGATTTCGTAAGAGGAAAATTTGTGTAACCAAATTTATTAAGGATTATGTTGTCTACCTTTTGGAGCGTTCAATCCGACATTAGCTGGTTAGTTGACATGATTGTTCTTTTCATCCATAAGGTATAGGATGTAAAAGGTTTTTTGAAATCTGCTTAGTTTTTTTCAGATAAACTTTATTAAACAAGAACTTTTATTCTTTTTACAAAAATGTTATCACTTCCTACAAGCACAATGTAGCCGTTCAGCAATAACAGATGCAGTTCATGAACCCCGTCAACACACCCACGCTAAAGTAAGACCCATACATCCTGACTTCGGGATATAAAACAATTTCGCGTTTAATCTTTCTATTGAGGATGTGCCATTCATTCGACCGCATTAGATATCGTAAATAGTGACTGAGTGCACACTGATCTGTACAATGACTTGCGACGATCCAGCGCTCGTGTCTGAGCCAGGGACCGTGTTTCCGCCGCAGCACACGATTAACCACCTCGTAAAGCGCAACTTCGAGCTTAAAGATTTTTGGTTTGAAGATTTAAAAGATGGAAAGATTTTTATATATGCATAAATACAGTATTTTCCAAAGCTACATATGTGAATCAGTATTCTGAACCAGCAACTGAGATGATTAAGAGGTTTCAAATCACATTTTGCGCTCTCCAAGTAGATTTTACAATTGATTTTTAATTATTTGTAGCGTATAACATTTGGCAAAATCGAGCTATTGTGCAGCAATTAAATTACTTTAAATACATTGTGGTTTTCATTGCTTTGCAAGGCCGTGGGCCGCTGTTATGCTTTCAGCTTTTTCAAAATTCAAAACTGTCGACATCTTTGAGAAAAGAAGTAAAATCTGCATAACGTCGCGTTGATTGATTAAGCTGTAGTATTACAATACTTTAAAGAATATGATAAAGGACCAAGAATTACGATTCCCTTGCAGAGCGCTGTATTCTCCACATTAACTTGACGTGGAGCTAACGTTGGCAAAGATTATGGTGCTTTAAAAAGGAGACCGCAGGTTGATGATTTTCATGAGGACCACTTCAGTTTCTGTAGTCGGAACACAACAGATCTGAGTGGTAGCAGGTCATTTCCCACCCACTCAGTATAACTGTGAACATACGAAGGACATGCACGTAATCGACATTATCGGGTTACTATTTAAAATCTAAGTGGCCTTCCGTTTTTCCGGTTAATCTTGTTTTCGATGATGTGCCATTCTCAACAGACATGGCAGTATGTGTTATATGAAAATGAAAGACCAGAGTTGGGTCTATCAGTCCGATTTCCGCAACGGTTACAAATTATCTCACCAATGGTTTCTTGCGGCGATTGTTTAGTGACCTAAACTCTTTTACTTAATTAGGTTCAGACCTTTCATATCAGGATAAATCCCAGGTGCGAAGGAAAGGCCAATCCCCCAATTCCGTGAGAAATTGCATTTATACTGAGAGGATCCCTTCATTTTCTTACGTGAAGGAATTATTAAGAAATTCGGTCACTTTGTAGCTTCCCTTGTATGGGTTAGAAATATAAACCATGATTAGGTGTTTCTATTTAAGATTTTGTTGTGGCTACGTTAGTTATGGTTAGGACTATGGGACCAGGCCTACAGCGACCAGTTGAATGACTTACCGAATCACTTCCATTTTAGCAGGATTCTAGTAAACCTCGTTGTTGTGACTCGAAACGACCTCTGCGGTGAAGATCTTGGTTTGTAATCGTACGGCCATCTAGGTATTCCAAGAAAAACTACGCTCATGCAGAATTTAAAAACCCGATGACGCGAAAAGTCGCTCATCCTCAACCTCAGCTCAACTCACACACAAGCTCGGCCGTATCAAGGATAACGCATTTCCTAGCTAATCGCTCTATCTAGTACTACATTCGGTCCCAGGAATGAAATCATATGTCATTATTGGTTGTGCCATCGAGACCAGAAGCACATTGTAATCAGACCCTTCTTTAGATGCACATTTTTATCAAAATAACAAGTATTAGCATTATCGCCTTGAATTAATTTATCTCTACAATGTCCGCAAACGGTATTTTAACTTCGATGAGATCCCACCATCTTATCGGCGTTAGTGTACACAGAAAAAACGATGCGATAAGCTTCCATAAGGCTCAAATCCTTGTTTCACGCTCGTATTCTATCTGGTCTTTGTTAGAATTGCGGTCATTTAAAAATTATTCCTAAAAGTATAAAACAGGTGAAAAAACTTTTAATAAACAATGAATATAAATAGGAGGGGGTTACACACCTTATTCACCCCGAATTGGCCCTTATCGCTCTGAAGCACAACACTACGACTTTCATTCGAACGACTACAAAGCAAGATATGAAGCGCAGGCAATGCATGACGAGGTGTGCCATTAGAATGTTATCATTGAAAACACATTTCGAAAAAAAAACTTTTTGGCAGGTAAATTCTTTATTATCCTTGAACTGTCGGACGTTTTCTGAAAATTGCAAGTGGTCAAACACCAACGAGGAAGAACTGGACTGGACCACCTTGCAGGCTCTACCCGACGCTGAACGTTTTTTATCTACGCTTGAAGTAGAGAACTATCCAGGTGAGTTCAGAATATATCTCGCTTGTTTTTTGCCTCTTTCGTTATTTCTTTGCTAGCAGTTCCTAGAAAGCTGTTTTTTTTTTTGAAACTTCTGTGCGTAAATTAAAATTATGTTTGAATAATACGAAAACGTAACGCGCTCAATGAATGCCTTCAACACATTTTTTTCCCAGAGGTTCATTGCGCCACACAGAGCTCTTCAGCTATATTTTTTCTATTCGACAGAAAACTTATGAAATCTAAATATCAAACATTGGAACAACTTACGTCTTACGCCAAGCGATTTACAAAAAATGTCTTGTACCAGTTTATTAGGCCACTGCGAGAAAACGTTTTGGTGAAAGATACCTACTAAGGATGGCTAGATTTCTCTACTGTACCCAAATCACTACTGCTTGCATGCTTTCGGTATAATAGGCTGCTAGATTGCTTGATGAGGGAACTTATGTAGATATGATTGTGTCAGACTTACAGTTCGCGGTAGCTCGTCGTTCACACAGTACGGGTCCATCAATGTGCTTCCAAACATTTTCTTCATAAAGAGTTTTCATCAACTGTTACTATAATAACGTTGACTTCTTAATTGCTGCCTTTCAGTAGTTTTCACGGAAGGGTATTACTTGTGAAACAACCACAATGCCGTTTAATGCCGATTAGGGCTCTCCAAATCAATCCCGTTGACGGGTGATTGCTGATGGCAGTGATCGATAGAACTAGTTAAGAGACAGGCGAAACGAATGACCCGCATGGTGTGGTGGTGAACGCGTTACTACCCGGAAAGAACAATAGAGCGTTCGTACCCCACCGCATACACCTGCCGTCTGGAGTTTTGCAAATGTCTTAGCATCTATTTATTTATGTGATCTTATAAACTGATCTTCTTAAGCTGACGCGAGGTTGGTACAGATCTTCGTTGTCGTTGCCGTTGTTTTTGATGTTATTGATCGATGGCTGACGTTTCGGCGACTTCGCCTTCCTCAGAGCCGTGATGCTACATGCGGGACTCGCACGTCCCGTATATAAATAAATATATCAACTATCTATGCCGAGGTTCATAGAAAGTCGGTCTTTCGAGTTATTAAGAGATGTCTTAGCATCATTGTGGGTGTTATTACAATAACTTATTACTGATGTTTTAAAGTATTTTAAGCGTAACGCTTAAAAACGCTTTAAATTTTTCCGTCGGTAAAGCTACT
This sequence comes from Angiostrongylus costaricensis, assembly GCA_900624975.1. Taxonomy (NCBI): domain Eukaryota; kingdom Metazoa; phylum Nematoda; class Chromadorea; order Rhabditida; family Metastrongylidae; genus Angiostrongylus; species Angiostrongylus costaricensis. The sequence continues at coordinate 144,357 of UYYA01004146.1, read as the reverse complement.
AAAGAAGTTTAATTGGTCAATATCTCAACGCCTTCGTCTTCCTCAGAACCGATGATTCGAGATGATAGTCATGGTCGTTCGTCCTCGCGATGTGGTGTCTCCTTCGTCGTATCGAATCCAATCGTCCTCAGTGGAGCACCACCCAGACAAAGTAACCTGGCTTGGCAATGTTCTTTTATAAAGGGCGGTTCTTGATACCGGTTGCTCGTTGATAATAATTTGTTTTTCTCTGAAGAACTTAACCTGAAAAAGTTAGCATTATTTTCAGCTAGCACAGAGGATAACGATATTTCAATAATCGACTTTCCTTTAACCTCGGCACGTCTACTCAGTACTTACTAGAATTTGTGATTTTTATGATTTGTTAGTTATCTTTTTCACGTGCACAACCTGCAACCTCATGCTTTCGGTGTACACCTTTTTGCATGTAGTCAGCACTTACATGAATTTTACACTTCCTGCGTGGAGCTACCACTCATTACAAACAACTTCAACATCAACTTTACAATCAACATCTTCTACGTAGAATTCGAGCTACATACAAAATATTTACCCTTTTTATTGTCTTTAATAGAGCATTTCATACTGAAGTATCTTCTGTAACAACCTCGTCTAGTGGTAAACTTCTTGGTATTTCTCGTAACATATTTGCAGCGTTGGGCACGTGTGACATAGTGGTCGGAGGCGCCATGTTACACACACGTGGAATCGATCACAGCTCCCATGGCCCACCAAGCCTTCCATCCTTCCGGGTTCAACAAATTGGTTACAGACTCGTCTGGGAGGATAGGGAGGAAGACTGCTTGATATATCGGTAGGCCACCGCGAGTCATTGCAAAGGCTAGCTATGCATTCAATCACCTCCACAGGGAACTTAATGAAGTCGAATGCATCGCGCATCTCTCAGGGGTTGGTCAACACCGAGAGTTTTCTCCTTTTATCCTTTATTTGCAGTGTAATTCTTCAGGCATTCGCCGTAATATACTTACTTACCTGATACTTGAATGGATATATACTTGTTACCGGACTCCTTCTCAACTTGGGAGACCTTGCCAGGGGATGAATCTCCCACCCGCTGTACATCACAGTCCGACACCCAAGAACACCTTCCAGCCACGATGAGGCGGTAAACCGTTGGAAGGCGCCGTAATATAAAGAACAGCATATCTGTTTTATGATATTCGCTATATGTTTATCTCCCATATTTATCAAGCATGTCTGAAGAAGGTTAAAGAATAGCTATCCATACGTGAACTTTGGGTGGAAAATATATATTCAATCCAAGAATGAAGAAAAACCTGCCTATCATAATACTTGTTTTTACTTGTTTTCCTGACATAGGGACAACAGGACGTCATTTGGACGTCCATTTTCATGCAAAGATTCTCTTAGTTCTAACGCCTGACAAGTCAGCACTCGTGACGAATTTGTTGAAATGGTTACGTCACGCATGCTGATATCATAATAACGTATCTTTTATACTTGAATTCTAGCCATTGAGTATACCTTCTAGATCATAAATTACCCTCTCCTCAAGTTTTGGTAGACCGATCAATAGTATCGCATGGAACAAGAGAATGGGATCAACATCCAATAAGTGGTGCCATGTGCACACTTGAAGCGAAAGAACAAATGAAGATAAAGTCTTAAAGGGAATAAAGGTTTTCTATAGAGATGAAATACTCTTATTGTTGAAAAACTATTTTCTATAATCGGAAAACCAGAACCATTCATTATGTTCTGAAAACAATCTGTTTGAGTAGTGCACAAGTTGTCTCAGGTCCTCAATCTTCAAAAAGTATACACCTTCTCAAATGAGAGCAACATGAAATTAAGAGTCATACTTTGTGTGTTACGCCATTGTGAATATTATGACCATTTTCTAAGCGTCAGTTAGTTCATAATTTTAAAAAGAGTCTGCAAGGTTACTATTTGTAGAACGAGGTGAATTCTCACATCTGAGAAAGTCTCAGCGTCCAAAATTAGTGAAGGAATGGCATTCTTGTCCTAATATATAGCTTCATTGGCAAAAGTGTCATTTCAGACCTGGCATCAGGAGTGCTGGCCTCAAACTCTCGTCCGGGTTGGGAAGGTGGCCAGTTGATATCGGATCCTATTCCATGTCTGCCCAATGGAATCCGAGTAGCAGCCACTGCATGGAGATCCCGTATTGGATCTATCAATGAACAACCAAAGCTACAGGCTCGAACATTCTCCATTGGCACGGATTCATCCTATAGATTCTATCTGTTTAGGTTTGCTCCAAAAATGTGAATGAAGTGAAATTTCCTCTCATAAACTGTAACGAATTTGAAATCAGGAACGGAGTTCCACTAACAGTCGACGTACCATCCGCTAATGACCCTAACGAGCCAGCTCAAGTAATAAAAAAAAGCTATTGAATATCTCCGCGGGCATTTCTGAAAGCAATCAATTATAGATTGTCTTCTATGGAAACAATTTTGTGGCAGCACTAGGAGGCGCTATATTTCTTCAAGACATTGTCTTCGAAGGAAGACTTTCGTGCAATAGTAAAACGGACACACATCCGATTTTGATGGGAGACGACGTCCTTCAAGGACGAGCTTACGAAGAACGGCACCAAACAACTGTGTACACTCCACAACCGCAATCTGTTAAACCACTAAAGGTTGTCTTCTTTCGTTTAAAAAACAACTGTTTCATGATCACATCCATAGAGTTATCTCAAATCCATTAGAAAAGTTGATTTTTTTTTTAAATTCCCACGTGTTCTCGTGCTCTCGATGGTTTGTTTTGTGGCCACTAACTCCGAAAACTTCCGTTAACTTATTCGTAGAGACAAAGTTCACCGCGTGGAGTTCACACGTGGCTCATGGATGTGGCAGGATGTTACTGGGGGTGCTATGGGCGGGTATTTGTGATTGGGACACGTTTGCGCGGTTGGGTCATGAATTTTCGAATTCCAGCATGCTTAACTACTACTCGGTCAGAGTTGTTCGACTGGGCCAAATTTGTTTACTACAGTAAAATTCCAATTAAAAATGGACCTCGTTTTCAGTTTCCTGAGGCGTTTATGATGAGTTCTTTTTTCAAAAACCCGTAGTTTCTCAATCTTTTCAATTAGAACTGTAGGTCTCGTCATACGCAGGAAACTTTTATTTTACCACCCAACTACAGTGGAAAAGGAATGCCGCCAATAAGCATTTGAACTGGTTCTGTTATAACAATAAAGCGTGGTTCCTAACCAATCTAACCGATTTTTGCAATGATCACATAAGGAGATATTGCGATCGTTTTTATTTAGGATTTCAAATCCTCGATCTAGAAACTTATTCAAGAGGTGAGACATTGATACTACGCAAGGTTACCCCTATATCTAAAAAAAAGGGCTTCGATCTTAAAATAGCTTCAAAGGTGAGGTTAAATAGACGGTTTGCACTATTCAGATTATGGAAGAACTGTCCGGCTTGGAAGTGCTAGCAGACAAGTCTTCTACTTTGGACAGATCGTCCGAAAAATCCATGAGCCCATCGAATTCTATTTCTAGTCAAATTGAAGAGGATTTGCTGGCGGACTTGCAACCTGATTCCTTGAAAGCCGTCATACCAATAACTTCAACATCTTCCCCTACAAATTCACTACAAATCCCATCTCAACTTTTTGAAACATGTCTAGCACTTTCTTGTAACCCTTCAGGTAAACCATTTTTTTTTCCATCCGACATCACGATAGTAAGTGTAGATTTTGATCGATGAGTCCAATCGTTGGACTTGCGATCATCACTCGAGATGATCTCAATTCATGCGCCAGTTTCCAAAACTGTTTCAAACTCGCATGATTTCGTTTAAGGAAAACAGAGTTAGATGGGAATTTGAGAAATGTCCACTGGTCTAGCTTTTGAGCGTGTGAAATATTGTAACGAATTCTCACCAAAGCGTCAAGAATTTATTGTTTCAAAGCCAATTTAGATTTGAACTGCAAATTTTGGCGTTCTTCTGGAGAGAATCGATGGGAAATCGGTTCTGCTGACAGGATAACCAATCCTCTTACAGGAATCCATGTACCTCCCAGTTCAGGTTTAAAAACAAACTGTTTTGGCTATCTAAACAAAAGAGCTTTACGTCTAGGAATTTTGATATCTTCATGAAGCTTTCTTTTTTAAGCCCAGAAGTTTCTTGTCGCTCCGTTTCTGGACGCTCACGCCACCAGTTACACTCTTGTATCGGAGTCTTTAACAGTTCCACACATGGAACCAGTATTTTTCTGCTTTCATGATTATATTGCCACCCATGGACTAAGACTTTCCATATGTACAGACAATATGGACTGCTTCTACAAGAAGGATACACTTCTGCTAGGAAATGCCGTTGATGTAAGATCTACGACGAGTTCCTTAATAATGAAATATTCTATGGAACAATGGACAATATAACATTGTCAGTTTGCAGGAAAATAAGAAATGGAACATTCACTGTGTAAAGCTACCGATCGGAAAGTACGAGGTGAGCATTTCACCTTCACGAGAAGCCATACATAGTTCGCCAAGAATAAATTCAATCTTAATGGAACGTTCAATGTTTAGCTGAGGGTGATGGCGGAGAATCTTGGCGGCAATAAGGGCGAAGTCGGATTTCTCCCTATTCGTTTGTCTCGCGATCCAGCCGGTCAGGAATTCATTTGTTGATTTGATTTTTCCATGAAAGAACGTTTTGTGATTAGTTTAATGCCAGTAAAATTCTACATGTTCTCCTTGTTTTCAAGGATAACCTGGAAAGGATTGTTCTTATCTCGTGACATATTAGAACAATATACAATAAAACTTTTGTTAGCCTCTACAAATACTGACAACGCATTTGCGATCGATTTATTTCTAGTTGCCAGTTTTTTGGATACAGAAAGAGCTTAAAATTTCCGTATTTCCGTTTATTTCTGCTACCGTTACATTTCTGCGTCTCTCCTCTCTCCTGTGATAGAAAATACATGCAACAACAAATTTTCCTAACTTGGAATCAAAATTCTTTGGCATGTTTGTACAATTTTCAAGCGATGATGGCCTATAGGTTTAGATAACGTAAATAAAACTTTCTACTTCTGTTCAGCAAACACGAGGTGTTACTTTATTTCTTTATTTACGTACAAGCTGACGTTTCGATGAATTTCGCCTTCCTCAGAGCCTGGAAAGGTCAAGTTGACTACAATCTACACGACCAAACACCTCCATAACCAAACAGAGAAAATGCTGAACCAAAATTTCAATCACATTGAACACAGAGTCTTTGCACACTCACCGCTTTCTGTGAGTCTTCCACGAAATATGTCACGTGGAGACCAACCGCACAGAGTTCACACAGAATCGTACTGTGCCAATCTCATCAAAATAGCAGGCTTATATACTGCTTATACTGCCTGCTTATACTATACTTATATACTTATTAAGGCCGAGGTTGATAGAAAGTCGGACTTGGGAGTTACTACAAGTAAATAAACTGTTCATGTTATTTAGACTAGTCTGTATAAGTTGTACCATGAGCAGGGTGGTAAACGACGAAACAAGGAATAAATTCCTCCACCTCATCCACAAATCTTAGAAGCCCAAAGAATTCTACAAGCAAATTTTTCAACTAAACCAGTCTTAATACCTAGTACCATAGTCATTTCAATAATATGATGCACACAATAAGATTAGATACGAAGAACTTTAACTCCCAGTCAACCGGTGTCTGTTTTTCTACAACACACTCCTACAAATGTTCCCATGCCGAGTCACCATTCCTACCAAAGACCGCAAAAATGTGAGACCCAACTTGCAGTGTATGCCTCGCGTGGTGTGGGCGGTAATGTGAACATAGTGCACAGCATATAGCAGTGCGCTTCCTTTCAAGTGGTTCACTTTGCTAAAAAGAGCTTTTAGCTGTATCATCTGCATCACCTGTCGTCGATCGTCGAGTGAATCGAGCGAGCGTCAGTAAACCTTCATTTTTCCTTGACGCGAGCAGGAGTATCCCGGTGGGTTCTGCACGCTCTAGGGGCTTTTTGACCATGGTATATTTTTTTAGGATTTTCGCGAAAAACTCTGTCTATCGGGTCGGTGGACTTGCTGCACTATGTTTGACTTCCCATGAAATCCAGTCAATAACGGCTCTTCCCCATCGGTTGTCGTTAATACGTACTATGTGCCCGGCCCATCTAATCATCGACATTTTGGCTTATAGAACGGCACTTTTGATTTTTGATCGTTGACGCAAGTCGGAGCTTCGGATTCCTTTCCTTAGTTGTGTGACACGGGCAACTCCTAGCATCGTCCTTTCGACTGCGCGTTCAATAACGCTGAATGACCTTTCATCCTGCTTGCGCAGTGACCAGGTTTTCGACGCATGTGTTAAGGGAGAAAGTATCGTGGAGTCGCTCACTAAATCCTTGATGCTCTTGAAAGCTCTCCAAGCCTCCCGTTTCCTTCTCCTCAACTGTGAAACTAAACCGTTCGTCATGTTGATTTCCCAATCCAAACAAACGAAACTGGAGCATTCGGAGGTATTCATGTCATTGAGAGTGAATGAGACATCACAACCAATCTGTTTTTCATGAACATCGTTTTTGTGAGATTTAGTCGACGACGGCTCCTTCCACAGAGTTTTTCAAAGTCGGCAAGCGTTCGTTCCGCTTTGGTAATTTCGAAACTCTGCTTACTCACTTGGCTATTCCTCATACAGTGTTCTGTCAATCCTTTTAGGACTACTCAAGTTAAGAGTTTGCTGACCACAGGAAGCAGGCAGATTCAGCGAAAGTTGCCGATATCATGGAGGTCACCCTTCTCGAACAATAGTCATGCTGGTTTTCTCTTGAATAGAAGCCTTACATTCCAGCAGGTAACGTGTGAACAGCCCAGCCAATATGTTTATGAAGACTGGCAGAATATTCTTCAGGTGTTCAGGTGTTGTCTCGTGCAGACCAGGTTCATGCAGACCAAGTATTGCTCGATTATTCACAGACGAAATAGTATATCGGATGTCGGAGAGGAGAACCCTGCGGGACGACACATCATTCCTCCTTTATTACGCATTAAGGCAGAAAGATAAAGCTATTAGAGAGATCCGAGTACTAATCAAAACCGAATTTCTCCACTGCCTTTCTGGAGAGTGTGACTGTTCCTTCTAGGCATCGAAGTGCAATGATCTTTGTTTTGCAACTGGCGAAATTTCGTTGGGCTTTGCGAATGCTTTCATCCGGCTCTGCAGCTTCGACAACAGCTGCTGCTCTTCTCTTTTAGATTTCTTTTATCGCCTGTCTGCTTTGTACTGCAAATTCCAACGTAAGTTTTCAGTTGCCTGTTGCTCTGCGATTCCACGCTGGCGTATCAGCTTCTCAGCTTTCATAAAGCTAACATGAAAATACTGATTGCGCCGATCACATTTCTCGGCGATGATTTTGAGGACGTTATCTTCCCAAAAGCCCACTAATCGATTGAATAAATCCCAGTTTATGGTGGTTTTACGAAGTCGTTTTCTGAATTTACTGGCTTTTCTCCTTTCCGCGAGAAAAAAAGTCTTCCATTAAAGAGGCAATGATCTGATCCCATGCAAAATTTTGGGACAACAGCGAAATCAGTCGGGTTAAGCCCTCGATTTACTATTATGTGGTCTATTTCCTTGTGGCAATCTCCGCTGTGGGACTCCCACGTCCAGAGTTGAGAGTGGGGCTTCTGGAATTGTTAGTTACCATGGATGGTCTCGGTCGTCTTGATAAACTCGGACATCCGCTCAATCTGTTCGTTCCATTCTGATCCGTGGATCCCAATGTGACGTTCTTCAGACGTTTTTCTGACGTTCTTCTGAGTCTAATCTTAGTGTTAAATTCTAAAATGATGACAGCGAAGAATGTGTGGACTTCTCTGTAGAACTTCTCCAAGTCCATATAGAACGCTTCGATTTCTTCTTCGTCATAGTTCGATATCTGCGCGTAAACAACGAAGATTGTCAAAGCCGGCATTGATCCACATCTTTTTAATCGTAAACGTCCAATTCGGGTTGTAAGTTATTCGAATGAATCGATGTTCATGGACAAACTCGTGCTGAGCAGAGCACCGACGCCGCCGACTCCTTTACTGTCGCATGTTCCGAGGAACTTCTTCGGTGTCATAGACGGCGATGAATGGGTAGCGTCGTCTCGTCTGGGTCCGGCTGATGACGTCGTGCCTTATCTTTCTCTCTTACATGATCAAATCTTCCATCGAGAACTCGGATGCAAGGGTACGTGCATTGCAGGTACAGATCGTCACCTTAGTTCTTCGTGATCCAAGCAGCTTCCATTGGCCCTGAAATTTCAGCAGCCTCTTCGTACTCGTCCTACACAACGCTGCGAAATTGGGTGCTCTTTCGGGGTCGGGGGACCATGTGTAGCTTGCTGGGCTCTGATCGTGGGAGCTGGGTATAGTCACGGGTAGCTTGCCAGGCTCTCCCAGAGTGGGCATGGAGCTTATTTGTTGGAGGCGACTCTTAACCGCCCCCCATATATTTCTCTGCTACTTGATCGTAGGCTTTTGGCCGAATTGACTCGTAGAATACGATCCGCATAAACAAGAACACACCCACGCGCGCATTCATGAATTTCTCCTCGTAAATGCAAAAGTTATGCGCGAAATCGGTGCAACAGAAGCAGGAGTCTATCCCCTGGATTCACCTGCATTTCAGGAAAGCACAGATCGTATACGGCCCTCGATTAACCTCTTTTCCACCACATAGAAACATGCCACGTTGCTTCGCTATCAACGGGAATGGGATCCCTCTGCGATGGAGATCCGTTATCTCAAGTGCTCTCATTCCGCATTTCTTGTACTCAGTCGTTAGCTCGTCCTATTCCAATGCTGTATTAGACGTGGGCTCTGACGAACTCTTCTCTACACTTAAAATTTTACAAGAAACTTTTTGGCAGACAAGCCCATTGACAGGTAATTTAGTCGGTAATTGGCCGTTATTTAGTTTTTTTTTTTTCCAATCGCTGCGATGAATTGTTTACATCGCTACGATGAATCATTGCTATCGTATGGAATGAGAAGGTATAAAAAATGCGGAAATTGAGGCAACATTAGCTGCAGACGCGCAAAAACTATTGATACACTAGGAAGCACCGTCTACTCCGGGTGGACGGAATTTTGCTTGTTCCATCGCATTCTTGCCTGAACACAAACCTCAATAAAAGTTTGACAAAAACACGAAAACTTGTAGAAACGAAGATCAATACTTTACGAAGAGCTGTATACTGGAATGGACACCAGTGGAGCTAACGAAATATACGATGAACTCAGTCATGTTGATTTTAAGTCGAAGGCGACAGTTACACTGTAGTCTTTGGATTGGGTGCAGTGTTGCTTTTTTTCTGCCAATTCAACCTTCTCAACATCTACAAAATTTAACTTCGTTAACCTATTTCTCTGGAGAATTCTCGCATGGGTGAATGCAAAATTAAGTGGAAGCTGCCATATAATTTGTGTCAAATGACTAATATATCAGTGGAGTATATTTTTAGAATGCTCGAATCCGTAACGATGGTCATACTTTTACATTGCAAATTAATGAACAGCACAAAACCATACTTGCACAATGAAAAACTACACTTGCCACACCAACTCATGCGCTGACTCCACAGAATATGGAGGAGTAGTGTTCATATCAAGCCAAGGTACGAATAATACAAAAGACCGATTTTCTATAAACCTCGGCATAAATAGATGGCATATTTATTTATATGATTTTATAAATTGATTTTGTTGAGCTGATGCGAGGTTGGTGTAGGCCTTCGCCGTCGTCGTTGTTGTTGTTGTTGTCGTTGCTATTGGTGTTGTTAGTCGATGGCAGACGTCTCGGCGATTTCGCCTTCCTCAGAGCCCTGCTGTTACGAGTGGGACTTACAATATTCGTATTCGGTGAAAAAATCCTGCGCATACCAGTCAGCATTGTGCCACCATCCTCCGTTCCCTCAAAAATCGCTCACCCAGGAGAATTATTCCATCGAAACGGGTCATTCCCAACATTTACAGCTTGTAAGTGTGATCTGTCAAGTACTTTTCAGACGACAATTATACTGGGCATGCAGCCATATGAAAGAGTTGATTAACAGGAAATTAGAATGTGTTATTCACTCTCGAATATATGTAATATGTTCGTCACATTGCAAATGAAACAATGAATAAGCGAATCCAAAACTACGAATGTACAGTTGAACTCGCAGCGGATAGGAATTCAAAGCATTTTAAGTGCACTACGCTACGATGGACGTGACGAATTACTAGATTTGTAGAAGAGCTTAAATGTCTTAAATATGTAAATTGAATAAATATGAAAAGCCGAGCCCCTCATCTTGGCCTGGGCCATCGAAGCAATCGATAATCTCTTAAGTGATGGCTCGACGCTATACGCCTTGTGTAAACACAGCAAATGGGCCCACGATGCAACTCCACACTCTCACGAATGTGTCTTTGTGTGTGTTTTTGTTTCTCGTTCATCCAGTTCATTTAGCACTCATAGTTGACTTTAAGTAGGGCGCTCATCGTTGAGGATTTGGGTGTAGGCGGTGACGCGCACTTGAGATCACTGCGTGCTCAGCGGGCGACGACGAAAATTGGGTCGTACGTTGGCCAGACAGGCCGTAGCATAGCTGGAGGCGTAATCTGGCATAATTGGATTTGCTATAAATGAGTTTTGTGTGTGTGTGCCTGTGTGTGTGTATGTCTGTGTGTGTGTGTGTGAGTGTGTGTGTGTGTCCGTGTGTGTGAGTGTGTGTGTGTGTGTCTGTCTGTGTGTGTGTCTGTCTGTATGTGTGTGTGTGAGTGTGTGTGTGTGTCTGTATGTGTGTGTGTGTGTGTGAGTTGGGACATATCGATTCAGAAATGCGGAGTCGCATGCCATAGGCACAAGTAATGAGGCAAGCACGACTAGAGGCCTAACCGCCGTCAGCACTAAGCCTTTCGCAGCCGACCGACTGGCTGGCTACCCGTCACGGCCGACATAAATGCTCATCGTCGCCGTGCTCTAAGCATCTTTCCGCTTTTCGCCCACGTTATTTTGAATTATCTATTCCGTGATTTACCGTGCAGCACAATTCCGATCGATTTTAACATGTTTTTACTAAGTGAGAAAATTTTAGCAGTCATAGTAAAATTCTTCAATTATTCCGTACAGCTAATCTGTGGATTAGATTAGCAGGTTCCTACATCTATGACCACTCAACTCGCGATTCCTTCTGTACCATGTGAAACCGTTATGAATAATTTTGTGTTATTCTACGATCTGTTAAACCAGTGCTTTGTTCGTGTTTGGTTTAAAAAATGCGCTAGAAGATTGCACAATTCAATCCTACATTTTGCTCTGTTTCGCGTTGTTCTTATTGGCGATTCACATAAACAATGTGTATTGGCTATTCCTGAATTGGCAGGTAAAGTTCAGGCAACCAGCTATCATTGATGATGTAGAAGGTTGTGACTCAAAGCGCGGCCATTACTGGTTGTTTGCATCAGTTTCGTGTCCGTGGTAAATGCTTTTCCACAATCGATTGAAATCCATGATGAATTATTCATGTCGAAACTGTTGCGTAAGCCAACACGTCGTCGTCCAATATCGCCACCATTGTGCTACAGCGATGCTCGAATGTCTGACACACCAGCACCGGCACTCTCCCTCACAACACACCGTCACTGTCTGTTCTTGAGTGACTCACACAAATCAACATCCTAAGGCTGCATCTTTTTTGTATGAAATTGAGAATTTGAACTTAAATAGACATCTTCGTAACTATGGGTAAGGTTCCGGAAGAAGTGGCTGCTTATGTGAACAGCTTAAGCCATCCATATCATCACAGGCCGTTCTCTGACTCAATGAGTGCTTTCGGTGTCTGCTCAGGAAACACTGCTCTGTCCGCATATTTACCTTAAAGGCGAGACCATGATCATTACAGGATCTACGCAGCCTTCTCGTTTTCTAAATAGCCCCTCCAGTAGTGCAGAACGTTTACGAGATTTGTGCTCATATTCAAGTGGCGGAAATCCGAATACGGCTCTGAGAGCTTTATGCGAGCACTCCTTCATTAGCGTCCATTTGGCAACAACTACCTGGAGCTCATTCGCTCTAGTAAAGTGTTATTTTTGCTATGTGTTAAGGTTTTCTGAACATTCCTGATTAGTGAACACTCATGGATATTATAGATTACTTTTGGGAATCTTTAAAACAACAGTATGGGTTATTGAATGAATGTATTTCTTAATACGGGCTTTGAAAAGGCTGTATTGGAATAAGAAAATTAAACCAAATTAATTTAATTCTGAAGTTTCACACGCCAAAGATAACGAAATCATTTTTGCCTCCAGTTTCTGTTTTCCAAAAAATGCACTTTTCCATAGATTGAACCATAATGAGGTTTCTCGTACGAATATTACTCGGTTTTCTGTTTTTACCCTAAAATAATACCACGTTATAATATCTGTGTTATGTGTGTATTTAGAGCAATGAGGTAGATTCGTGGAAGTGGATCGTGCTGTCATCGAGGATGTTGACTTAGGCAATCCAGCAAACACACTCGCTTCTCCATGGCCCTCCCGTTCCCTCTTTTCACTTGCTCTCAATGTCACCTTCCCTTACCTCTTGATGTAGGCCATGCCAAACACTTCAAGATACCGCAAGATTTTCCTCCTCCTCCTCCTCCTCCTTTATCTCATTCTCGTTCTAGATTCACCCCACTTTCCAGCTAACTTGCTGCCAACTCACAAATTCCTCTTGCAGTGCTTATTCTTCCCAAGCATTTTGTAGAAGCAATACTAGAACAATATTAGCTTGGAATCAAAGGAGCGAAATGAGCATTGATATTTCTGTTTTCTCACAGCCCTCACAGCCTATATCGATAAAAATCAAACTGTTCGTACTGCACTGACAACTTCCGATTCGAACGTTGGTAGTGATTTACAAGTCCGCCATCGTGGTTGCTTTTACAAGTGAAGTTTCATCGTAGAAATCTACTAAAGCTGTTTTCAACACTTTTTAATATCTCAGATTGTACTCTTGTACCAGCATAGTTCTACAGTTCATTACTTTGTACTGTTTTGTAAACTGTTTGCTCATATTGGTACTGGCACAGATGTTCTTCTTTGAGATCAGTGAAAAATGTAAGATGTTGGAGCTTCTTGGATGTTCTTATTGTACAGCTGTCAGACGACTACTAAAATGTCTACGGCCCTCCGATTTATGAAGTGAAGTGTAATTCATCGATTTACCAACAGTGATGGAGACAATGATGGAGAGAGTTCAGTTTTGCTCATTTAACACTCAGTAGCTGTTCACGTCACATAGAAATCCACTTGCTGCTCATTCTAAACTCGAAAACTATACCATTTCTTGCCATGAACCTTCTGACCATATGTTATTTCACCATTGCTTAGATCGTGCATGCTTCTAAAACACATTATCAAAGAAAGTGGCCTTCATCCTGCTTCTCATTCACCTCCCACAACCCTATCCCCTACAGCTCGTGCAAGGTAGCAGGCACAAAGATGTCTTTTACACCAGTGGCAACTGTTTTTGCGATCCTTTATGACAGATACAAGGAGAAACTACGCAGTGGTTTTGCTCCTTCGCTGAACTCTTACTCGTCACTATCCATTATCGTCCCCACCGACGGTCATGTTCAGGATCTCATCTGGCAGTTGCTGGCTTCTTCAGTTGAATCCGTTATATACTGTTTCTCTCGTGCGCTCTTTTTTTCAACACTCTCAAAGCCAGATTCGCGTGCCACAGATGAGGCCAATTGTGTGAGATGTCGTCAGGCTGTGCATCGCAGTCCCATCTCTGGCAATCAGAGCACAATTCGCCAGCCAGCCATTCTATTGACATGGCCGATCTTGTCTCATTGGAAGAGGTGAGGGCAATGTGCACATTTCTCAGCTTCCTGCTTTTTCCAGCCACATTCCGGTGCCATGTCGTCCTCGACATAGTCTTCATCACTTTTGTCGAAGAACGCACCCGTAGATTGTGTTCCAGAAACCTGCCATATGGACAACAGATGCTGAAACCACTCTTAAGTCGGCGGATTTATTCTTGTCGGTGAAGCTTGAAAAGCAACGCTAAGCGTTATTCGTCGACTCCCGAATCCTTTCACATACGTTCTTGATCGAATCTGATACTGTCTCGCGAAAACAGCATTTGTCACAAACAACTGTCCCTATTCCTCGCTTATCGATTGTCTCTCTCAATCACTGCTCAGTCATTTATTTCTAAGTCATAGCCAAGGATCTGGAGAAAAACCCACCCTCTTCTCCCTCCTTTCTTGATTTGTTTTTTGCTTGATCCATGTGTCCATCTCAGTACACTTACTGACCGACTGTAGCAGAAATGCCGGCATTCACCCTAAGCCATCTCGGTAATAAATCATCGTACTTTCGCGTCCGGAAACTGTGGAAGGTTTCCGAGGAATGCTAGTGGATGTATGTGGGTCCTGCCCAAACCCTTTGCACATCTCATTGGCCAGCGAACAGTCCATGTGAGCTCCAGGTCTCCCAGGATGTCTTCAGTCCCCTCAGCTACCTGATTATCCATCTTCCTACATGCTTAATAATTACATACGAATCGATACCACGCGGACCACGAACTCTCGCCCAACTTGCCGGCTGCACCGAGAGTCCTGCGCCTCATCGGTGTTGTGAGCCGCGCCGCGCCCTGATCGCGACGCGGTTTCGCGTTCGAGGTCAGTGGCAGGATGGCGGAGACCCGATGCACGGTTATGGTCCCAATCGCTCCTAATCTCAAGGTACGACTGCTCAGCTTTCTCCGGTTTTCATCTCTTTGACTTAAAATGTCCCTGGATCTCCAGGACCTTTGCCCATAAAGTTTTCCGCTGTCTTCGTCTTGTAGTTGCACTTAGGAGTTTTTTTTTCATTCTGTCTGGCCACTGCGACCTGTCTTTAAGCGTTTCCGTCTGTTTCTGATATCTTATCGTTAGCTGTTTCTCATTTCAGAGTATGCAGACTCTCTACCAATTGACTGGCTCTACGGGACAAGCGTTCCAGGGACAACCGCTTGGTCTGGGTTTGATTCCAGGTGGTATATCTCCAGCACTCTTGCAACAGATACAAGCCGCTCAACACTCTCAGCTTGTAGCAGTTTCTGCAGGTAAGGTTCTTCACGTAGTTGTTATTTGGGTGTCATTTTAGATGTGCTACAAAAATTTGGGGAAAACATTTCGTTATTATTCCTTACTTTGTTTTTAAACGCTAGAAATATTCTTTACACCCTAATAGAAGCTATCCCTGTAACACTTGGCTTCATGGACTTTGCCCTGTTTAGGACCATTCCTGTCGTCTACTGCTTTTATATCCCATTGTTCATCCGTTGACACATGCTTTAGCCCAAGTATGACTAATTATTCAGTGTTTCAAACGGGCAACAGTGTGTCCTATTTGTCTCTGTGGCATGCAAAAATTATCCATTAGGCTTTGCTTTTTCAAGAGATACAGGAAGATTTAATTCTACCGTTTTCGGTAAGAGGATCACTACGAACGGGGTATTTTTTCGCGGTCTTCTATGGAGGGTTTTGTGTCTTTCACGAGTAGTTTGTAGTTTCCCAGGTTCGTTATAATCAGTCGTGTAGCCTTTCTCTCTTCAGCGACTCAGAAATGTTATCCATGTCCTATTTGTATTAATGCAAGCTTGCCAACATATGTGTGCTTAATAAGGCTATCGGTGTAGAGGAAAGTAATTCCATTGTATCAGAGATAACGTGACCGTCCTCTTAGTGTGATTTTTCTCCTAAGAAGGTACGTAATTGCTGTTGATTACCTAACTACTAAGTACTTTTCACCAATTTAATTCGCACCATCTAGTCTCGTGAGTAACCAACCCCATACCAAACCCCTTATAGGAGGTCTGTACCATTGCTGTCCTGCAAGTTGGGGTAAGTACTTAAGCACTACAGGTTGAAAGCAGTGGCGAAACTGTGTTTTTCGGAATACTTCTTCCAGTCATTTTTGGAACATCGTATACTTTGTTTTCTTTTTCCATTTCATTCTGTGCTATAATCTGCAGCCTCTGAAAAATGTGCGTTTGTTCTTATGTTCTACAAAGGTGTACTAAATCAGCTACCCCTATTGTAATACAGGAGCAGCGTATCAGGTAAAGATTTTCATCGCGATAGCTATTGGCACACTTTTATTGCGTCCGCGTCACCTAATCGATCATTTTAGCAAGTTTAGTTATTGTGGTGGAACAATATCAAGAGGTAATCCTAGAATACAAATCTACCAACTTAGCAGTTCTTAGAAGTTTTCGTACCTCGAAAAGTTATTCGTTTAAATTGGTTTGTACCGAAACTGGTGTAAAAGCATTTAACTCACTTGTTTTTGCTTGCTACCTTGAGGGTGTTCTCGAATTTTGTACTGTAACCTATTTTCTGAGCGAGTAATTTATCCGAAATTCTCGGATGTAAAGGAGAATTTCTGTTTTATCTTTATTTTGGTTAAGTTGGTATAGAATACTTCGCCTTAATGGATGTTTAACATAGGCTGTACATTAGAAAATGCGTTTTAGAAAATACGTTTTTGGTTTTGAATTAGTTTGAATTTGCTGGATATGAAAGGATGGTTCCTTTACGGATTTTTTTATTGTCCGTTGTGTTTTATCCGTTAACACTTACAAACTAATTGGCTGTGGGTTCCGTATATTTCGGATTTTCATCGAAAATGTTATTGATATTCGCCGTGTGCTAGCTAACGTAATACCGACTGCTGCAGGGTGGATTATCTATTGAAAAACAAATTATTATCAGCGGATAATAGTTTCAACAACAACCGCCTTATATAGAAGAACACCACCGGGTTAGCTTGCCTCATTCGTGCGGTGTTCCATTAACGAGAAGATCCGCCTCGGTACAGTTACAAAAAGGCCACATCAAGAAGAAGAACAACTGTGGGCCACCGATCATCGGCTCTGATGAAGACGAAGACGTCGAAACGTTGGCCGAATAAACATCTTTATCAACCTCGTGTAAACTCAAAGAATTAAACACATGCTGATTATCTTACTATCGAGGATAAATGACTTTCGATTTTAAAATTATTGCAGCAGAATAATTGTGCCGTTGATAGAACAGATAAATGGAGATCAAATGTGACGTGGAATTATTCTCTGCAACGAATGCGGTTTGTGAACTTATTTTCTGATGCATCTAAAAGATGGGCTTTCTTTTCTGAAGATAGGTACTATGTATTAATTCGTAAGAAAAGTGATGGCGGATGCGTTTCTGAGATAACTCATCACCTGGAAATCATTGTTTTTTTGTTGTTTTAAGGGATCCATTTTCCATCGGATCTTAAAATCTAATCAAGCACGAGCCAACAAAGTTCTATGGAGAAATTGGGTTGACAGTGCCCAATCTCTGTGGGATCTAACCCTGAGTCACGAAACACCCATTTTTCGGGTGTTTAATATTCCACATGGTATTTAGATGCGTTCCGAAATGAATGATATTGGACTGAAGCTCTCCCACACCATCGATCCATTCAACTGCTACATCATTTTTTCAAACTCGGATTTGCAGCCATTTCTGTTGTCATGTACCCGAGTTTGTACCATTATAACGTAGCCTTCCGAAAACTTTGTCCTTATTAAATAAAACGTTGGATAAGAAGTGGAATCGTTGGGAAAAGGTTTCGAATTTTCGAACACAAAATTCTTCACAAGCAAAAATTGAAGGAAGTTTTAGCAAAGTTCCGTTGTTCAGCAACAACTTGCGAAAATCCGACTTTGGTGGATGATTCAATTTCAGTGATCATTAATCAAACCGTTGAAAAAACACTTTTGGTTTGGATGTTAAAGTACTAAAGATTCGCTCTCGGATATGTGCTTATGTGTGTATACTCCTATTTAGCAAATTGGAGATGGTTTGGACTTCACAAATTGTATGTTTGAAGGTAAGCGTAACTGGTGTAACTGGGAAACAAGAACAAATAGGCTAATTATTTCGTGTCTGTGAATTTTGAAAAAGGAATTGCCTTAAGTTTTTTGTTCATATTGAAATTGAGCTAATTGCAGGTAAAGTTCTCAGTAATTGACCTACAAAGTCCAAAGTCGTAGTGGATTTATGTATACTACATTGTTTTTGTTGTGAACGGATATCATACGTTCTTCTATCCTTTTCCATAGCTTATTGTAGCTCACGGCCGGTTTGTGCGAACCGATTTTTTGGAACAATGCGGGATAATCCGTGTGATTCCACAGATGTTGAAAATATTCGTACTCTGGTTTTGCGGGTTTTTTTCGAAGCAAGGAAAAAACGATATGAGATCTGTGCTTTATCGACAAAGTAATGTTTTGTCTGCTTCTTAACAGTTTCTTTTACAGGGGTGGTGAAAGGCTGTCATCTTAGCCTCCAAAACCCTACCTCACTCAATGTATTGCGCAAGCTACAATGTGGTCTTACTGTAGCTTTCTAAATGTAGTTTTCATATTATTAGAATTAAAATAGTGTTCTTTCGCACTGGAACGCAGTAGATTCTTGGTACTGTGATGCAGTTTGAATAGTGTTGTTTTCATTCTTCGTATTCTAAGGATGTTTAGGTTGTGAAGTCTCAGTTTAGTTGGAGACTGTGTGACCAGAGGTAATTTTTTTTCCAACTGTTAAAAACTGAACAGTATTTAATAGTCCAAACTCAACATCAATTTTTTCACCGAGTATGATATCCATAATTAGGATTCTATGAGACATTGTGTATCCTAATAACAAGTAGTGAGTCTTTCAGCTAATATACAAGCGCAGCATGGTATGGTTGTGGCTGGTGGCTCTTCAATGATGAACAATCCACTGGAGTCTGCTGATAAGCATAAAGTGGGTTGTTTTTTAGGTCTATGCAACAATATCCACAAGGCAGGTGTGAAAGCCAATATTCATTGGAGGGTCGAGTAAACAAAATACACAGTTGGTGCATTACAGCGGTGCACTGCACATCCGTCACATTACAGAAAAAATCTGTGTAGTGTATAGTACAGTAGCTTTACCTGTATAGCTTGTATTGATTTTACGATAAATAAAAATGATAAGGATAAAGTTGTTGGCGTCGATCAATCTCTTAGGGATTCAATACCAATTTGTCGACCACTGAGGGCTGGAGGGCTTAGTGGGCCAGGGGCGCGGGAATCGGCCCCATGTGTATATTGCAGGGCGCCTCCGACCACTGTGCCACACGCGCCCTTTTTACGTTGTCGCTTTAGAATTGGTTATTAAGATTTTATTTTAAATGAACCGTAGTTTTTTGAAATGTATAACCTTGAGATTTTAATTGTGTGAGTCTGAAATCACCGTATGTTAAGACGAACGTGAGAATGTGTACAATGGTTGAATTCTCGTAGAAATCGATTATTCCTACAAATGATTCGCTCTCTGTTAAGTCGATGTTTCGTCAGGGTATTCTGAATTTTAGTCTTAGGTGGATCGAAGAGCTTAGAATATTTACTGCTTACGAACCTACATCAGATACTTTTTTTCAATTTAATGCTTTTTCATTAAGGACGATTTTTTAGACCACTTGGGCGGGTCCTGTATTCCCGAGGTATATTTTCACTTACACTCGTGGATTATAGGTATTTACAATGTACACCAGATGAACACAATTCTATAGTAGTTTTTGCTTATGCTTTTTCAGAATTATACGGTGAGAAAATAAAAGATATTATGCTGATATTTTAGGCAGTCCCTTCAATTATGAATGAAAGAGGAATTAATCGACATCCATAGACATTGTTCTCGGTTTTTTTACTTTTCGGTTAAGATTTTTGGAGAGCCTTGATCTGGAATTTTTCTACGTAATTCCTTCCATGGGATAGTTGTTGACGCAATGATATCTAATACCTTTATTGATGCATACAAATATATTGTAAGGATTAAAGAATTTATACTGGTTGGAATGTTTATAAGTGGCAAACATGCATGACACTCAGGGATGAGAAAGGCTTTTCATTTTTATCCATAGTGTAATCAGTTGTTTTAGATGGTTTTATAGATGGATGACATTTTGGCGCTTTAGTTTCGGTAAAAGTGTGTGTTGAGGAGGAGCAACAAGCGGAATACGACCTTCAGTTACAAATTCATCAACAACTGGCTGGTATTGGACCTCAGATACCTGGATCACAAGTGCCGGCCTCATCAATGCCTCAGCCAGACCCAAGTACAAGCAGTGAAGTCGACGGTGCATGGTTTAATGATCTAACTTGTCGAAAATCCGAATCTTCGCCTTTCCTAAGTACTAGTTCTTTCATATTCAGTTCTATGCTTCGATATATATTGTTAGGGCACAAAGTATGTAGAAATCGATGATTGTAGTTGAATTCACCCAAGTTTAGGTTCACATGATATTGCACCGAAGCGTCTCCACGTTTCCAATATACCGTTTCGTTTTCGTGATCCTGATCTTAGAGTAATGTTCGAGAAGTTTGGACCTGTGATGGATGTAGAAATAATATTCAACGAACGCGGAAGTAAAGTTAGTGTTTAATGCGACGTTTGACCAGTTCCATCCAGGTGGGTGATATCATGAGTAGCCTCAAAGGTAAATGTTATAGAAGATGTCCGTACAACGTTCTTCAATAATTCCGTTAGTTGCGTTCATTTTTTTTGCGCCATTCTAGGACTGCGCCGAGCACTTAGGAGCTGGTTCCTTTTGGTTCATTTTTCAAAGCTATGGTCATTCTTTTTTGCTTTCATGATTTCCGATTGGTTTTTTCTGTTTCAACAAATTCAAATTTTTCTAGGGTTTCGGTTTCGTAACCATGGAAAAGGCAGCAGATGCAGAGAAAGCAAGGCAGGAGCTCCATGGATCGATGATTGAGGGAAGAAAAGTTGAAGTTAATTGTGCTACTGCTCGTATACACACAAAAAAGGCTAAAACAGTATCAGGTGATCTTGTTTGCAGATGTTTATAAGCGTTAACATGAACCTGAAACTAATTAGTGCATCAGATTATGGTGGAAACCATTTAACATAAAATAGTTCGCGGTTTGTTGCATTCTGCGCGAACTGGAATGTCTCTTACTATGCATTGTTGCTATTGAGTGAGATGCGTATATAAATTGACACATCGATAGGCTTATAAACCGTTTCTAAGTTCCTGGTAAAACCCCTGCTCTCATGTTTACCCATAATGAAATCGCGCTATGTAACGTGGCTCTCTGAGTGAAACACCAGCAATTTTCGTCGCTGCGGAGTTCCTGGTTTTTTGCCAATGGGAAAAAATATTCAGTAAATTAAGTGCTTTGGGGGTTGTGAACATGACAGAGTTGAAGAAGAGACTTTGATCTATCGTTCCATGGGTATTAATTATATGTAGACCCCAGGGAAGGGCATGCAATAAACGAGTGTTTGACACATTAACTTCCTCCATGGACGTAGTATATTTGCTTGAGTTGCAAATATATTATTACTTGGAAAAGGAAACGGGAAATCATTTCACCATTCAACAATTTACCTATAACATTAATTGGGTTCTCGCTTTATTATAGAGTAATACCAGATATCACAATAGCAGCTTTGGAAATGGATTCTTTTTGTGAAACGTCGATGATTGTTAATGTTGTTGGGAGTCACTTTTGTTGTGAACATGTTTTAGAGTAGAACTAAAATTTTTAAACTGTACGTCATTTATCCTTACGCATGCGGTTTTCAGTGAGCGGTAGCGGTTGTAAAATAAGTGTATATGTTTATATTTGTTCTCACATTTACAACAAGGTTGCAAATTTACTATTATTGTGTTCTGTAATGTTAATAGAAGTTTTCCGTTTAGGGGTATTGGATCAAACGGTGGCCGCTTCTGCGCTGCAGAACGCCGCTTTGGCTCAAGTACAGGCAACACGAGCGCTATATATGCGCAATCCTTTGGTGGCACAGTCTTTGCTGGCTAGAGGAGGCTTAATAACTGGATTACCGCAGTCTCCGATGTCTCTAGCGTTGGCAGCAAATCCTCTTGCTGCCGCTCAGCTACATGGACAGCAGTTCTTGCTGGGTGCGGCAGGTCTCCAACAGAATGCAGCTCTGCAGCAGGCGGCGTTCGCTGCCACTGACCCTACTACGGCTGCCCTGTTTAGTGAACAGGCCCGTCTTCAGCTGGCTGCGGCTGTGCAAGGTAAGGACAATTTTCTTTCAAATCCGGTTAGTAGTAATGAATTCATAGTTGCGGCAGTCACCTAAGCAGTGATGTGCATGCTATGTCCGTCGGGTGCACCACTGCATGAGAGCATGGCGATCATTTGGCTGTGTTTCAGCGCGTATTCCCACTTCGGCAGCGTCTCTTGGTGAGCAGTATCTTGGACAAGCTCTCACTGCTGCCCTCCCTGCCTATTCTATCAACCAGGCATATCGGGGCATCAACCGCTTCGCGCCCTACTAGCATGCACTCTGCACACGCTTGGCGATGTGCCGCCGCCTGACAGAAACCTCTATTTACTAATTTTGTTAATGCAAGAATGTTGGTCAACCGAAATTATATTATAATACTTTCATCGTCATCGCCACTGTCATCATCATCATCAGCATCAGCATCGTCATTTCAAGTATTACAACAGTATTAGTATTAATAATAGTAATAGCAACGATAATAGTAGTAGTATTAAGAGTAATGGGAATTCTTTCAATAGTAATAGTATTACTATTAGTAATCGTCATTATTGTAACTACTACTATTGCTGTTATTATCATTATTATTACTAGTATTAGTATTTATATTATTACTATTATTATCGTTTTCTTTCCTTTCTTTCTTCTTCTTCGACTTCACCGTCGTCGTCGTCGTCGTCGTTGCCGTTGCCGTCGACGCAAAATTTAATGCAATGAGCTTGGGATGCTTTATACTACAATTTTGAAGAGTGAATCAGTTATGAAACCACTTCTTATCGCGATGTTTTCAAAATATGAATTATAAGATGAAAAAAGGCATGTCCATTATGACTACCTACGAAAATAGAGAGGATAATTGCAAGAAAGTTATGCTTAAACTCTCAAATATTAGATTCGTGTAGGATTGGCATACTAACCCATGTCGTCGCACACATGAGTTTATAGGTTTGTTTATTTTGCCCGCCTATTGTCCATATTATTGCAACAGTCTAGGTTTTTTTAGTACATCGGACATATTCCGAAATAGCTGATTTTCGGCTTAAATTTTCATCATAGGCGGCATTCTGCATGAATGGGGACTGGTGACTAGGTTTAGCCATTTTGGTTCCCTAAATTCCTGAGGTCAGCCAGGTCAAAGTTAACCCCAGGTTGTCACCACCAAAGGCACTCGCAGCCTTTGTGGACCAGAGAGATTTCCTCCATGCGACTACTTTATTACCAAGACAGTGGTGGATGTTGGTATTAGTTTGCTCTTAGGTACCTTCACTGATGCCAAACATCGAACTAATTCTCAGAATCGGGGACCCTGCGAGAGGGATGAATGAATCCCCCACGGTACACAGCGCAGATGGACACCCAGAAACACCTCCAACTACATTGAGATTGTATCGCTGGGAGCATATATATATATATATATATATATATATATATATATGAAGTGCATCTACTGCTCTTCAGAATCTTGTAAATGAGAAACATCGTGATGAAATGTGGTTCAATTAGGAAAAAAAGCTTTACGAGTTCAACATTTGGAAATGTTTAACCATTGTTGTATGACGTTTACTTTACTTCTATTGTAACTTAGTAATTTCTTGTTATTTTCTGCATTGTTTGTGTGTTTTTCTCTCTTGTTTCTTTGAGTTACGCGTTCTTTTTACTTTACATGAAAGTTTTACATGCTGCGGGTGGCTATCGTCTGTTAGCACTCGGTATCACAATCACACCGCTTTAATTTTGCATAATTCCGCAATTAACCGCACTTGTTTGATTTTCTTTTCTTGTCTAATGTGGTTGATCTCCACTGTTTAGGTTGGTTTTTCTATTTTCTGGTGCTTTTAAATGATTGATATGTGTTACTTTCATATTCATGAATGAAGCTGGCCTATTTTTACATCCAGTCATGCGTCGGGCGTCTGCATTCGCGTCCGCATTTCTTTTACTCCTATTGGTACCAAGCGACCTCACTCTCAGATGCCATTTGCATCATGAGATCTGGGAGGACGGACACAAACTTGAGATCAAGCCCGACGTCTGTTCCACCAATAGGTACTGTGTATCTGCAATCTATCACGATCCAGATCCGGTGAGGAAGAATGGTTATTCTTTGGGCTGCGACCGTGTCGACTGTGAGCAGTCTGATGATCCAAGTCAGGAAAAGATATGGCGTACAATGCCAGGCGGTGGTGGGATGAAATGTCGAAAGCACCGTGACTATGGAAGTCAGGGTGAGGTGTGCTGTTGCAAAACGGACATGTGTAATGAAATGAACACTCCGGCGTTGGTTCTGTTCATTACGCCCCTGTTTGCCTTTTCTATCCTTGTTTGGTGACTGTGCTTGCTAGTTGTTTTTGTCTATCGTAGACATATACAAAGACATACAAATTGCCAATTCAGTGTGGCTTTCTGTCGTTTTATCTGTCCAACGATTTCAGGTGAATGCAATATTTTCAGTGTTTTTTCTTTGGGTTGTTATAAATAGTGCAAGGATCTGCACCATGTTCTCTTGTTGAAACCGGTGAATATGCTTTCACGAATGTTTGGTATGAAATCAGTTTCGAAATTTTTCCTCATATGGGATGTTGTGTTTTGTTTTTGACCACGTGATTCGACTGGAATTAAGCCAGCACATTGAGAGCGTCTTCATACCTGTCTATGATATTAACTAGCAGGAATCGAAACGCATGACTGTTATCATTAGGAATTAACGTGGGTATGATATAGGCGATAACCCGAATGTTCACTGTATGAGTTTCCTCATGTATATTCGAGAACGTTTTCGTCATGGTTTTAGAGAGGTATGCACATTGTCGCTGTTCTTTCATTTATATGTCCAGTGATCGCTGTCTGTTCAAACTAGCTTGACCCAATAGTGCTGCTCACTGCACACTTCTAATTTAATGATATCATAGGAGACTTGCTTGTGTCGGTGTGGGTTCAACTAGTTTTCATTCACTGCTTAGGTGACATTTTGCGGTTTCTCTTCTATATATTGGACAACAAATAAATATTGGAACGTCTGGTTTGCATATGCCGTTTTGTCAGTTTTGTCAACGGATTCTTAACAAATACTTACCTAGCGGGTTTCGCTAACCTTGTATCACAATTTCACTGTTACTTGGCTGATAAGATGCCCGTTCTGTGTGTATTACAAATTTCCCACAAAGTGAGGGTATGTGCCATTTGTTGGATTTACCGCTACATTTAACGTAGAAGGATTTTCGAATTGTTTTGATATATATAGAGACATTTTGTATGGAGTAGTTATTTCAAGAACTCGCTCAGTAGTCAGTTAGTTTAGAAAGGTGTCCGAAGTAGGCGATTAAGGCGTAAAAATACTAAATCTCTTTAACTGTAGTGATTTCATGAATTTGTTGTATGTGGTCGTTTTCATCCATGGCGTATTGGTTTGCTGTATGGGTCCGTGTCATAAAGAACATGTGAATATCGGTAGTTCTATGCATAGTAGATGTCACACCACAAAGAACGGCAGATACGAAAAGCCTTATCGTTTGCACATACGGATAAGTGTTGTGGCTGACATGATCGTCAGCTGGGCCAAGTCGCGAAATTGCTTTCATATCAGCTTTCACCTTCTAGTTTATTTTACCCGCACAGAAATTCTGGCGGTACTTTTTGGACTCTCTCGTCAACTTATCCGCCAATTTAGGCGTGGAACGTGGAATTCTATTTAATAGATTCTACAGTGAGGTGTCTGCGAGATAAGTTTATTTTGTGGGCGAGGAAAGTTGTTGCTGAAGAGGATACAGAGATATCCCTGTTGTGCTTAACACATTATGGGTGACATGTTTTCTATGGAATCATGTGGTGAGGTCCGAGTGGCCGGTCGTGACCGTTCAGATGGTTTATATCGGGGGACGGAACGTTTTTCCTAGAATCCTTGCAATCAGTCGATAGCGTTTGTCCAACACCGAAGTTTGGACGGACTTCCATCGGTAAATGATCTATGATAAACTAAAAAATTGGCAAAAAAAAAACTTCCGAATGAGTGCATTAACTGGTAACTTGAAAGACAGTTGGCTGTTATTTAAGTTGTAATCATTGTATTGAATCGTAGTTAGTGAATGGAATGTTTGGGTTAAAAAAAAACGGTGTAAGTTGCAAGACGTTTCCAAACGCCAACAAAGATATGTATGGATGATGGGTTGCAACGACTTATAGTATGCCAAGTAATAGCATACATACCTTCTTCTGAGTCGTTTATTTGTTGTACGTATTTTAGTTGATGGATAGCAGCCGCACAGAGCTCGCCTATGTATTACTCTGTGCGGCTGCTATCCATCAACTAACTTAAATACTTACAACAAATAAACGGCTCTGATGAAGGCGAAACCGCCGAAACGTCAGCTATTGTTTCCTAATAAATCCAAGATAACGGCCTCGTGTCTGCTTATTGAAGAAAAACATCGAATTATCAATCAATGCCGAGGTTAACAGAAAGTCAGTCTTGGGAACATACATAGCATTTGTACGTATGCAGCGGTTGAGGAGAATCTTTCTCGTCCTGTTCGTTTGTTGTGAAGAAAAAAGTAGCAATTCCGTAAACGCTGAGAGTTATACGCCGTCTCGAACTCCAAACACTCCGAAAACCACGTGGCCGTTGTGTGTTAAACAATGAAGTTCGACACTCAGGGAACATTTTCGCTACGATGAAGCAATAAATCATTGGAGAGAGTTTCTTTGAATTGCTCTGTGCACAGAATGTGCTTTGGTCAATGTGTTTCCACATAGTATGCCTTTATAAAGAATTATCATATTTCATTGCAATTATTTGCTTTTCTAAGAATGTAATCAGGGAGATTTATTTTACAATATCGAAGGGGCGTGTTTGCCCCTATTCTGTGGAATATATCGGCTGAATGTAACTATACCTCTAAACGCGATGAAAAACTCACCATTAGAGGCGTATTTTCCTGCTCTTTATATCTCGCTACAGTTCGTGTTATTGACAAGTTCGAAAAGTGATCTGGACTTGTGCAACTTGTTTTCACTGTCGTAGTATTCGTTGTTGGCAAATGGGGTGAACCATTAGCTTGAAGTGTTTTCCCTACGATATGCTGAAATAAAACGTAGACTATCGTGTTGAGTGAGGTGAGGGAACCGTTATGGAGTTGAGTTTGATATAGTGAGAAGGAGAATCTGTTTTCAGGGCTATTCATAAACAGAACTGCCAAAATGGTGCCATTTGAACATTAACGCGTTCGCACGTTGAAGAGGGTGTGCCACTGTCGATTTTCAAAAACACGCTCTGATTAAAGCATGCTGTAAATGCTGTAAATTTTTTCAATTTTTTCATTATGCTGTAAATTTGGATACTCTTTTCATTACGACCGTTTTTTGGCACCAAATATTTTTCACTCGGCGTTTATTGCATTGCTACGTCACGACGGATTTAAGGAATGGCGATTAACTTTATGATGTCTTCATACAAGGTCTATGAATTCATTAGTATGAGAAGCTGAAACTGATATCTAACTATCTTTTAATGGGATACATAGTAGAAGTGTTGTTCAGTTGGTACGGTCAGTTGATAGTTGATAAAGGATGGTCATGAATAGTAATCCTTCTAAGGTTTTAGCACTTGCAAATATACTAATGTTCCTTCGTTTTTGAAACCTTTTTGGGCTATGTATACTTTCAAAACATTAAAATTGTGAAGGTATTTACTTCCATTCTGCAAAACATTATGTCCTTCATCTTTTATTTTTGTTACAGTCTCCTGGCACTACATGATTCTTATTTTCTTTCAAAACGCTGTGTTGCGGAAGTTTGGAAAAGTTGTGTTTCCTTAACACATAAGGTCCGACATGCACTGGAAATAATGTATTTTGTAGAACGTTGATGATCACTTTCAACTATAAACCAACAAAACTCGGTGCTTACTAGACCTTAGTGTTTGGAATAAAAACCACGGATTACAATCCACGGATTTTTGCCCACAAGATGAAGATTATTATATTTCACGAAGACGACACTTAAATGTTCTAGAGCGTACAAACAATTCGTTTTTTTCATGTTTCTTTGTTAAGCTTCATATTCAAAGCACGAAGGCATTTTAACACACGCGGTTACCGGAGGATATCAGGCTTGGCTTGCTTGGTGTGAAATGGGAGCAGAGCGTAGCGGGTTTTGAGTGGCATCTCTAGCACAAGGTTATTTGCGCCCTCAAATTGAAGGAATACTAAGTTTTTTGTATGATTATAACGAGATGTTTCTCCTTTATTCCCTATCAAAAATAAATGTGAAGTCCCCTACTTCTCAAGTACTTTAGCGATCGTAAGATTGCCACCAATTACCGAAAACCCAGCTTCAGCCGTTATGTGTACCACAGTACCACGTTCAGCACATGTAATCTCCTCTTATCAAGAGGCATGAGACAACAGCGATAAACTCTCCATTCGCTCTCTCCTGCATCAGAACCTAATGAACTTAAAGGAATATGGAAGGAATTACATGTTTTGGCGTAGGGTGCTTTATTTTACCAATTTTTTTACGACAACACACCCAAGAATTATTCTCAGGATGTATACTCAAGGGTATTTTTTCAACTTTTTCCTTCTTAGACGTAGACTTATTTTCTTTAAATGTCTCGGAATTATTCTCATGTTTTTCTCATCCACTTTATTGTGGATTTTTAACTGAGTTGATATGAAGGATATAATCGGCGCGCTCTCATACCAAATAATGTATGCATGAATGTGGTCGTATTTATATTGAAGTGTAAAAAGATCTAGTGCAACAAAGACGAGGGGCCAGTAGATTAACATGCACTCCATGGTTGACTTTTTCAAAGGTTTAAACTGCAGTGCTCGAACGTGGGACGATAATGACAACAGCTGCAGTTTTCGGTTAAATGGTTCGAGATCACGCATATAAGGATAGGATTTTGCTGATGGAAGAAAGCAACAGTATAGTAAGAGAACAATTTCCAATTTCCAGCTTGAACCCACGAAAATAGTAAGATGGCTATCAGGTGTGCCATTTAGAACCAATTACTTCTTTTCAATTAGTACTTCGCATACCATTCCTGTTGGTTTTATGGGAACGCAGTGAAGTTTTTGTATTGTTTTTCAAATATAAAGTAACGGAAGTCATCTGTTAGATATGATAGGAAAAAGTGAATTATTTAGAAACTCAGAATTGAGTTCTCCAACATCCAAACTTTGCTTTTGGAGTTTTCATTTCAACTTCATCATCCGTAATAATAAGAGTTCGCAATTTAAGGGAGGAACAAAGCGGAATTTGCAATACTTGTATCCCATTAGGTGTTATTTCTGATGCACCCATTTAAAGTGATAGAATATGTTCAGAAATTGCGTGCCAAATGTGTGTTTTCTACTACTTGCTGGTTCCGTGACCCACAACGGACACGCTGCCTTTGGCATAATTCCCCGAATAGAATACCAGCGATTTTTCGTCGACTGCCGACTTTCCTGTTTTTTGACCATAAAAGATAGTTTATCAAAAACTATGGTGTTTTGGAGTTTGTAAACATAGCAGAATTGAATAAGTGACTTTACTCTGTCGTTCCATGGGTATGAATGTTATGTATATATAACACTATTCACTGTCTGTTACGGTGGTCCATTATGCAAATACATTGTTGCAAGCACTTGGAAGTATTTTGCATCCGGTTTATGGAGATATTGTTAGAAAAGAGCCTACAAACCGTTAAGAATTTCAGGTTTATCGAACAAGTGACTTCGAAAGTTGAAGGCAAATGAGGAGGTTCATCTTAATGGGATTGCATAACATAGAAGTTCTTCAGCATTTATCTGATTAGTGCAGGAGAAGGTTATGCAGCTCCATATTGAAATTTCGAATAATGGCCCCATTAGAACTTTAATGAAGAAAAGAGGAGTTTCTAAAAGCATATGCAACTTGGTCAGGAAATATTTATTCGAAGTGGTTTCTCATTTATTATCTCGATCAATATAGGGTAGCCAGTGGGCAAAAGGGCGCATGTGACGCAGTGGTCGGAGGCGCCCTGCAAAACACACGTGGAATCGATCTCGGCGCCCATGGCCCACCATGCATTCCATCCCTCCACGGTCGGAAAATTGGTACCAGACTTGTCTGGATGGTTATCAGCACTGGCTCGATACATCGGTAGGCCACTGCGAGTTATTGTAAAGCCTGATATGCATTCAATTACCTCCAATACCTCCAAACGATGCTTAATGAAATCGAACGCATGGTACATCCCACAGGGATTGATCAACGCCGAGAGCTTTAGAGCTTTTTAGCTTTTATCAATATAAAGAGCCCGTGGTAGAGTTGCATTGTGACGCTAAGGGTTGCCGTTGGTTCGTTTCACACGATCTTTTTATTGCTGTTATTCTTCTTCTTCTTCTTTTCTTCTTCTTCTTCTTCTTATTATTATTAGTTCTTCTTCTTCTTCTTCTTCTTCTTCTTCTTCTTTTCTTCTTCTTCTTCTTCTTATTATTATTATTAGTTATTCTTCTTCTTCTTCTTCTTCTTCTTCTTTTCTTCTTCTTCTTCTTCTTCTTATTATTATTAGTTATTCTTCTTCTTCTTCTTCTTCTTCTTCTTTTCTTCTTCTTCTTCTTCTTCTTTTTATTATTATTATTATTATTATTATTATTATTATTATTATTGTGAAAAATAGTCCACCGAAATTCTTCATACATGCAATATCAATTTTTTGACAACTGCATATGTCAGTTTGAAACATGAACATGAGCTGTAAATGAAGACACATCTTCTTGAGGTTCGTCTCTTCCAATGACTCCGTTACCAACATATCATTTAACAGGAGGGACAAAAACAATGGTGTTATCAATAAGATTGTTACGGATCACTTCTATAATTGACACCCGATACACTGATTAGAGATCAGTTTGTTTATCGATCCTAACAGTGAGTGGCGTTTTAGTTCGACACGTTGTCACGTTCTAGTTTTTGTCGCCGTAGTTTTATTTGACACTTGCGTGCTGTGATGACTTTAGCGAGGATGCTTGCTGTAGGCGGTGAAGCACTACTAAAGGTTAAGTTCGACATGCACCTGAAACCAGTAAGCATACAGGAGGACACCGCCACACTCACAATGACCAGAAACGTTGAGAATAGTATCATGACAGCTATTCCAGACATTGTATGCTAACGTGCGCTAAATCTGAAAGCAATAAAACCTAGCAACTATGAAACTCATGTCAAATGGCGACACAGTACTGTATAATGCGAAATTTTGCGCACATTAAATTGCACATATACAACTATTTAGCATTCCCACAGTGGTGCTGACATTGTCTTTTCGCAGTTTCTTTCTCTGCTTGCCTTTACGTTCACTTCCTGAATATATTCTTGAAAATGAGGAACATTGCAGAACCATAAAAAATAACAGCGGCTTCCTACCAATGGTTCATGCCCTAACCGCGGCTTCCTAGTCTTCCTAGATGGTGAAGTGTGATATAGAATGGGGGTTCAACATTACCAGTCAACCGAAAATTGCCCGCACGATTCTACACGATCCATAAAGACGGGTCGTTCAAGAATTTAAGTAGATATGTAATGACCTTACAACGACTATCCAATATTCCTTTTTTGTCATTTTTTTAGTGTTCTAGCACTTGTCGGTCGAAAAATGCGAATGGGCATGCCGTCATGTAAAATTTGCATTCGCTTGCATTGAATATCTCCAGGGTTGTTTAATTCTCCCAGCGAATTTTTTTGCCACATTTTTTTCCATTCAATCGATAGCTTCGCCACGACTAGACATCTGTTGAGAGACGCTATTTTGTAAACTTTATAGCTTCCAAGAAACGGCTTCCTAGATAAGTGAATGGTTCCAACAAGGAGATTGTGGCTGGCAAGGGATGGTCGAAGATGTGCAGAGTTCATGAGTGTTAACATATTCTGATAAACACAACTTCTGCAACGGTTTTTTGCCTTTTGTATTGACAGAGTAAGGACGGTGCTTTTTCTAGTAAGGAGATGGTTTAGTGCCTCTTCTTTTTTGGGAAAGAAGCACAACGGACTCTATGCACTAAGTTCAATGCATACCATCCGCCACGAAAGCCTAACCACAGTCCCACAAGACCGCCATTAAACAATGGCCATGTAGCAGATGTGTAAATTCTTTGGTAAGAGAAATGTCATTGTAGCCTTGACTGATACAGCTAACCATTTTTGCACTATAACCAAGTTTTAAGTTTCAAGGCTGATCTGGCTGACCATCTCTTCTGCCGGGTGAAAACATAGAGAACTTTTTAGCTTTTCCTGTTTGAACTCTGTTTGCAAGATTATTTAATGTCATTTGCCTACAATGGTCAATATTACAAACCTAAGTAAAAACAAGCCTAATTGTGGAATGAGGTTCATTCCTAGTGTGTTAGAAATATGTTTTGAACTTGGTAAACTCTGTATAATGATTTAATAGGAAGACCTTATTATAACTCTGATTACACATCTACCGGTACTCGCAGTAGAACTAGAGGATGTCAACGATTTCCTGCGATACGTGTTGTGATTATTAAACTTTTTTTTAAAAATAGCTTGACTTTTTCATTTTGTGTAGGGCGCATTTTGGAGTTGTAGAAGAATAGTACCATCTATTTGCTATCGTAAATATCCTATCGGGAACAAACTCTGAAAATTCAAGAGCCACGAAGAGCATGAATATACTGGACGGGTCTTCGTTTGCTTGCATTATGGGTAAGGTAGTCGAAACGCTTAGATGATGAAGATGATGCGCACAGCAGATGTGAGGACGAATCGTGCGCGCAGAACGAGGCTTTTGCTAAGACGGACTGTCGTGCCGTGAGGCATCATAGCTACTTCTCCTAACCGAAATCGAATGACGACGTTTGATGGATGCGTGGGCTGAAACCCGTGCGTTTATGGATGACTCATGCGACGATTTTCATGCTAAGTGATATGCTCGGAATTGCATGCATTATTGCATTTTTCTCGACGGTCGGTCGAACGTTTGCCGGTGATATGGAGGACAGAGACGCAGGGATAACAGTATGGGCGGTGTAAACTCTGGTCGTCTGGCGGGGACTGTATGAGGACCCGCCCATGGCGGTGGCGATAATTCAGTGAGCCGAGCGCTCACACCGGGCAGGCGTCCGGCCCTCGTCCTGCCGGCTGTCCGTCCGTCCAGCCAACTCTGCCAGTCATTTGTCGTGGCACCCGTCCCACATCATATGCACTCGGCGAACGGTTTTCACCATGATCTGAGAGTTTCCGCCTTCTGAGATCATTGTGAAGGCCACTTGCCGTCTGACGAGCAGTGGCCAAAATCCCGTTCTTGAGAACAGCGACCAGGTTTGACTTCTCTTTACTCTGTTCCTTCTGTAGTTGCTCTACTTATCTTGGACAAAGAGTGAGTTTTGCTAACGTTAGCATTGCATGCTTAGCTTGTATGTGCTCATTTACGACAGATGTAGATTCAAATGAAACCGCCTCACCGATTATCGTTGGCAGGAAGTCGGATTCCTAAGTCGTGATCGTTGATTTCAATATCAAGACCGATATGATCGGTGTATACACATTTGCAGAAACGTTGTAACGAATGATGACATTGTTTGGTGTTTGGCACAGTAGCAGGGGAACCGATTAGAGAACTATGTGGCTATCAATCGATTGGAGTGTAATCGATGTTGCACGTTTGATGGTGCTACTCGTTGCAGTTCTCAGAGTGGCGTGCTGACACAGTGGCTCGGCCTCTCTCGCGTCACAGTGGGCGATGGTTCTCCGACGACAACTCCAACGCACGGCCACGGCCGGTCATATTGATCGACGAACGCCCACCTACCGACCAGCCGACCACCCACGAACTGCAGTTGCTTTACAAATGCTGGATGGCGGAGTCAGTCGGATTCGGACGAGCGTCGTGGATTGTGGGTCCTCTACTCTCATTCCATAAATTTTTCAGTGAACATCGAAACCCGAGGTGAAACCGTTTATTTTCAGCAGCTATCGAAGCAGCAATCATCAACTGAGTTTTCTGCAGATATTTTGGTATATACAAATTATTATTCTATCACCTGTTTGCTCAGGAAAGGTAACAGTTTCTAGAATGAAAAGGAATTGGCTGCAATTTTAGTTGGGTACCACGACAAAGTGCTAACACGAGATTCTTGAGAATGAAGTAATCTAGTATTATGCATTCTGCTTCTCCAAGCAGCATATCAAAAGCTCACATTTGGTAAAACCAAGACCAATAATTGAACGGACTAGGATTTTTATGATTTACGCAACGCATGTGTATAACATACAACAATAACATGCCACGGGTGAAATATTCACAAGTTCAAAGATACTGAAGCAGTGATTAACCCCCTTACCGGAGGCTCACGTGCTATCGACTACACCGAAAGGCCCTTGCTTTGCCTTTCCCTCAGCCATGTTTCTACATCATTGATGATAGCAGCAGTCAATCCTTCACTGGGATTGATCAGGAGAGCACGAATCGACATAGAACCCAGTTAAGCTGAAGCTGCAATCGACATGACAATGTCTTAGGTTTTATTTACCGCCTATCAGCTTCTTCATTGAAGAGTACTGTGTGAAATATAATGTATGCATGGTGTTTTATATGCACATGCATTATGTAGGGAACTATTTATCCCACAGGGTATTATTATCTTATTTCACATAGTATTACTATATTTCATATAATATTTTACGTCTTTCACGTACTATGTATTTCACATAGTGAATTAAATAGTGGGCACTAAATAAAAGTTTGGACGCTCATATCCTTCATTAATACCCTAATATTTCACTATTCCGTTTCTATGCCTTCTAGAACCTGAGGAGATGTTGCCTTAACCGAACTGGTCCACTCTTATTGAGGATATTATAGGAATAGAAAACAATGGTGAATGTGAATGTGATCTAAATGCTGAAGAAAGCCTAACATTGTCGTAGGCCGCGTCAGCCATATTAGGAAAGGAAAGGAGATTTTAACAGTTCATTATGACAAATGAAACCTGTGCATAGACTTTATTTTTTATTTATGAAGTTTTGAATTATATTGTTGCTGAAAATTAATTACAGAGCATGGAGGGTGTAGCATGTACTTGTGCTAAACAATAATATAATATAGGAGTAAAGCATCTTTCAGCAGTATCTGAATTTTTCATAATTTTTGAAAAATCCTAGAGTTAGATGAGGGAAAATATTGAAGTAAAGTAAAACGTGACATCAACCTTATTACCTGGGTCGTATATTACTTAGTGGTTAGAGAATCCTTGTGTTCTACACTAGGATCGCAGGCTCGGTAGTACTTTCCACATCAACTAAACACTCTATTCATTGGTGCCTAATAAACTACTACATTCTTGTCTGGCAGAATAGAAACATGGACTGAGTAAAAAGGTTGCCCCTCGCAATTCACTGTATGGGCTGAAAATACGTACTTAGTCACATGTACGATGATCAGCGAAGTTAAATCCATGCACATCGCTCAGGTGTTCGTCAGTGCCGAATGCCTTATCCCTTATCCTTTTTTTCAGCCTGCATCACGTATTACCCAGTGATCCTCCGGTAGCTGTATCAGGCGCTAACAGTGTGTTCAATTTGCCCCTTTCGCGGGTCAGACTTGCCAATTGTAGTATACTCGCACAACGAATTTGAAGAGCCGAAAAATTTTTTTCTAAGCTCTGTGTGGAATTCTGACTATCAGGTTCGGTAGCCTTCCAGCAATGCGCTTGAAATGCCATTATGCTAAGCCTTTGGCGACTCTTGTAAATCATTTGTCGTTAAGACGCATCATATGTCTTCTACATTTGATTTCCTACTTGGCAAATACGGCCGCATCTCTTACTTTTGGTCATCGATAGATGAGGGTCCTTCGAAATCCCTCCATAAATACTGCTACTGGATACTCTTGATATGATAGCACCGTGTTATAACTGTTGGTTCGATAAAGTTGAGTTATCTTTACACCTTGCTTCTATGTTTTTGAGGTGGTACGTTAAAACAAGAGGAATCCTAGTATTGCAAAGGTAGCCACAAAGGTGGCTGTGTGGCTGTTCTTTTTCTCTTCACTAAGTCCTCAATACTTCCTTAAGCTATCCTAGCTGCTCTCTTCATAAAGAAGCTAATTTATTCATCTCATTGACTTTTTATTCCAGATATACCTGCATTCAGCATTCATCCCGTTAGGCGTAAACGGTAACAAATAGGCTTTTTATGCAAAATGTGTGTTTAAAGTTTAATCAATATTCAGGCAGGTGCTGCTGCAACCGAGCAGCATTGATTCTGCCTGGTTAACGCTTTATGTTATGAGAACGACATAAAGTGAGCTTGGTCTAGGCAAAGTGAGCATGGTTTAGTTCCCGAACATCGATTTTCACTCTTATGTTATCCCATGTTAGCACAGCATTGTCGAGATAGCTGTACGTAACCTGGCGAGTTGGTATCGCTTGTGAGACTTTTCTCTTGATGGTATTGCCTGGGTGTAGCGGTAAAACTGTTATTTCGAACCTGCCGCATTGCTTGTAAGTGATCTCTAATTACGTTCTGGATATCATGAGCTTCCACGACTACTTTAATATTATTTGAATCGAAGGCCTTAAACTCTATGCAGGTGGTCAAAACGGTCTCTTAAGCGTTCGCGTCACATCAGTGAATATTGCCATCATGTGAAAATATTTGGTGTGAAAGATCGTACTGAATCCTTTTTGAAGGACAGACACCATACAGGTTAGCTAGTAGTTGCCCATATCGTTAAGATCTTCGTTTTTGTGGTAAAACACAATCACTCCGGTCTTCATGGGAGTTGAACCTTTCATTCTGGCATTTTTTGAAATTCTGTCAAGATGACCCGACGTTCACATCTGCTGTAAGGATCTCAGGACTTTTCGCATTCGATTCCTTTTCTTGAGTCCAGCAAGGTCTTCCGACTTTCGTGTGTGGTTTTGGCTGCTACTTGACGACTTTCCTTTCGTCACGAATGTCACTGAGTGCTGATTGAGTCGGTTTTCCCTGGATTGTTAAGATAGCCAGGTTAGATCGCTCCGACTTGGATTATAGAAAGTGAGTCTCCCCCAGGAAAGTTTGGTACTTTTTTTTTGATCCTGGAGGGTTAAGAAGCTTGGCAAGACCACTGCGGAATCCGAATCATCACCATGTTCGCGATGTACGTCAATGATAGCTTTGCACTATCTGCCATTCATTCTGGCGTTAGCGTTCAAAAAGTCGAGCCAGTGCGTTGACGTAGATTGTCGGTAGGTTAGAACTTTTAGGTTTAATCCTCCTCTGAGTGTTGTACAGTTAGTTCATCGCCGTTAAGGCGACCTGTAGAACAACTGGAATCTCATACATTCTCCCTAATTAGGATTGAAAAGAGGAGGAAGTGGTTGCTGAAGAGATCAGGGTAGGCGTGAATGAATTTCTCCTCTGCCTTTCTGGAAGCACAAAATAATCCATTTGGGCGCTGAAAAGTGATTATCTTAATATTGTAAATGGAGAAGTTTCGGCAATTGTCATGGGTCCTCATTCTAATCCTTGCAACTCCAATTATTACTTCTACTATTCCCTCTTTAAGATCGTTCTTTATCGTCTTTCTGCAGAGATTTTAAAGTTCGGTCATGATATCATCTCGAACATTTCCGGAGGTAGGTGCTCTTGGTGACCTTTGAGCACGTTGATTCCCCCATCACCGTGTAGGCCTTGACTGAGCTGATCGCATTTCTGATCCATGTTCTCGAGAGCAGTATATTGCCAAAATCACACTAATGAATAAACACTAACTAATAAATTCCAGTTTACAATAGTTTGGAAATTCGTTTCTTGAACTTCGCGGCTTTCTCTCATTTTCGCGAAAAATGGAATCTTGCACAAAGGATGTGATGATACGATTCAATGCAAAGTTTTGGTACAACAGGAACATTGATTACGCAGGACTGTGGATTTACCTCGATGGTGAATTTCACTATGGCACTCTCCAATAGGGGCTCTCAAGGTTCATCGTTGAAAGTCGGGAGTCTAGAATTGCGAGTGACCATGAATGGTCTCCGCCATTATAAGAAACTCCGACAGCACCACTTTTATTCCATTCCAGTCACTGAGTGCAAATGTGACAGATGTTCTTCTAGGTGCAATCATTGCGTTGAAGTCACCAACGGCTACATAGTAGAAAGTACGATCTTCTCTGTTGAACTTCTTCAATTTCACATGGTGTGCTTCGACTTCGTGTTCAACAAACCCCCATGTGGGTGAGTAGACGAGAAAGGTTATTAAATATATTAGATTAGACCTCTTCAACCGTGAAAATTCCGATTTTGGTGGTCAATTTTAACAAGAATCAATGTCTATGACCAAACAGGTCTTGATAAGGTTGTGTCACTATTTCCAGAGCTTGGGTCGCCAACATAGCCTAGTAAATCACGCTCTGCAAGGTTACCACCGTCGCCTCCGAAATAAATGGATCGAACCTCAGAAGCATGTCTCAATCAAGTAGGAGAGTGGAGGGTCATGTGCTTCCAAAATATATGCTTCATTTAAGCTTGCCCGCAGCATTAACCTTCCAACTTTGTAACCAGAGACCGAACATCTCAGGTGTTAGGTTATTTGCCTATCAGAGAGGAATCGTAATAAACAGGTTAACACTATCTAGCAGAACACAGCTGTGGTAGTGATCAGAAACAAGGTAATCTTCCAATTTAATCGACGCTCTTTCTTCTCACTCTCCTTTCACACCAATAGTTGCAGATTGAGACTCATACGACCTTCCAAAAAATTCCTTTGAAAGTCACTATGAAACCCAAACGTGAAGTATGCACACCAGAGGCACTCCGGAGAGGAAATAAAAGGAAGAGAACATCACAATTTCTATGACATACCTATAAACTTTGATAAACTTTGTTTCTCCAAGGGCGATTCGCTTTAAGATCGCTCTCGGAGACAGCAACGTTTGCACATAAACCATTAGAAACGATAAATGGTACTCTGCAAGAAACAATGGAATTAAGAGAGTGGATAATCGACTAACCACACTTCTGTCACACGCTTGCTCTATGATTGCATTATTTTCAAAGGCACCATGGGTGATGGATCGGTTATGGTGCAACAGCACAATATCTGGATATATTTGACCACAAGCTGGAAAACTAGTATGAGCCTCCGAACTTACCAATAGTGAAGTAGTCGTTGAATAATTTCTGAAAATAGCAACGCCTTATGATGGGTTGGCCTGCAGCATTCACTTGAACAGCTCGATAAAAAATAACAATGTAGACAATGACTACCGCGCTACTATCGTCCTCTATCCGTCCAGAATCTCGAAAAAGTCAAGGCTGCACTAGTCAGGCTACCTCCATACTTACTGTTGTCGGACATAGAAGTTTCTTTTATTCTATGGAGTGGAAAGAATGGAGTAATATGGAAAAGAAACAGGAGGGTGCCTGCAATATGTCAAACAAACCACACATAAAGGGGTAATAGAAAACCGTAAGAACTTTAAGTAACATCGTTTATGAACTATAGACGTAGCACATCATAGCGTCCATCGAAAAATGTTTCACGATAAAGATCGAAATCGACTAAAAACAAGTTACTCCATTACTTCCCAGGTGGGGATACTGGAGAAAAAGCTAAATTAAATGTTTTTTTTCGTTCTCCATTCGCTTTTGGTCCACCTTTGAAAGTTGAGACTAAACAAATGTAAATGCGAGTGGATGTGAAATAACAAAACCACTTTAGTCTTTTCTTATGTGTATTACTAATAAGAGAAATCGGGCAGCGCAGTGACAGTGATCTCATTCATCACGCGCCTGTCCAGGTGCTGGTTTGACCCCGCACCAGGTCCACTAAACCTTTCATCCTTTCGTGGTGGGGAAATTGGAACGAAACTTGTCTGGGACAAGCTCACTCCTTATATTCTATGCAAGAGCGGCTTAGTACGGTTATGTCAAAATTCAAGGGAGATATGACTCGACGTATGGAACAATATTCATACGAAGACGGAAAAATCTTCAAGAAGCAGCCGAAGCCGCAGGCAGAATAGTTTCAGGACCTTCATGGATAGTGGATGCGAGAAAACAAATTGAATACTAAAAGTGCTGGAATCCGCACAATGTGATACATCTATATCTGGTCAAGTAGTGGTGAAAATAAAATTGCCGCCGAGAAAAGCGCGAAGATAGGCCATTAGCATTCTGGCTTTAGCAAATGAAAACTGCTGATTAGTTATAGCACTATTTGGTTATAAAGCATAAAGCGTTTCACGTTTGCAGCTTCTAAAGGGTGCTTTATTCACCTTCTTTACCGGACTCTATCAAGCATCGTAGAGGTGATTTGGCGAATATTTCATCCATGCAGCGACTTGGTGGGGCGTATCGCTGTACCAGTCCGGTGTTCCTATCTCCCAAAGAAGTCTGGCACCGATTTCCCGCAGTCGATGTGATAGAAGGCTTGCCTAACCAGTAGCGGGATTGAATTAATAACACTTCTTCTAACACTCGAACTCAAGAATAACTGGATAACTACGCAATAAATGTTAGCAAAGTTAAGCAACGCAGGGCACCGATTGTATTATGTACGTAATAGAGAAGAACATGCGCTAAATAGAAAAATGATGTGGTGGTCGATATTTTAATGCACAATGGCTTGACAAATAACAGTAACCAGATGAGAATAGTTGGACACCGATAATGGTTTAGGATGAAGAAAACCTGCAAATGCTTAACTGGTGTCTTAGTCTTCTTACTAAACCATCTTACTAGTGTAATTAATATTATTGTTATTGCTTCTGTTATTAAGAGTGCTCTTATTATTTATTTCCCTCATAGCCATAGATCTCCCTCATAATGGGATCCCATACCTGTTAGTTGCAAGACAACGTGGTGCGTGGACAGGTGGCGGATTCAGTCTTTAATTGAGATTTCACGCAAGTAGCATGGCCCAAATGTCAACTCTTCGATGACACTAAGCGGTATTTGGAAACTATCTGAGGCAATGGAATAATTTGACATTTTTGTAGGCAGCTATAAGAATAAATCATTTCCAACCACTATTTATACCTTTAATTAGGGAACTCATATCGGATAGTCGCCAGGTAACGTGGCACGTTCCCAGGTGGCGCAAAGGGGTTAATCGTGGGCTAAAAGCGACTGTATGTTTCCCTGAGAAGCAGGTGAATACAAAAAATAGAATCCTGTTTTTGCTGCGCCGATTCCTCACGTACCTTCGCTATTTATGAGGAAATATTAATGCATGTGCTCATGGGTGTGTTCACGCCTATGCGGACTATTTTCTATGAGTCCAAAAACCCGAAATCAAGTAGGGGGAAGAATGTGAGAGAAAGTTAGCAGTTTTCTCTAACAAATAAACTCTTTGCCGATTGTGGAAACTAGTAGAAAGCTACCCATGAAGTATACCTAGCCCCACGTTCAGAACTCAGCAAGTTATATGGGGTATTAAATGCTAAACGCAGCAAAATAAGTGGGTCTCACTCCCTACCCCGGAAGAGCACTCTATACGACAGCGTTGAGCAGGACGGTTAACAGATTTGATCATGCAGACAAAAATTATAAGGTAAGATGTCGTCGGGCTAGCGGAGATGAGAAGATGCCACCCATTCAATGTTGCCTATGACATGGGAAAAAACTGTTCTTCAAAACAAATGACAATGGAGGAGCCGGGGGCATAGAGGTTTAAGAAAATGCGAGTTTTTTTAATGAACATCGACTCATTTGAACAATGAACGACCCGAATCAGATGTTTTACCTATGTAGAGTGTGGATCAGTACAGACTTTGAAAATCCTCATGTCAGCAGCAACATCAAGCAATGACGAGGAGGAACTCGAACATTTCTAGATGGATTTCGAGAATTTTACAGAGAGGACCAGTCTTTAAGGTCATCACAACAGATTTTAACCCTATGATTGGAGCTAGGTTAATTTCTACAAAATGTCCCATTGGAACCCACGGATTAGAATGGAACGGGCAAGTCGAGCGGTTGCCTGAGTCTATCACGACGACCAACACCATTAATGGTAACTTACAATTCTAGAAGCCCCACCTTCAACGTTGGACGTGGGAGACTCCCAGCAGAGAGTACCATAATGAATAGACTACGTCATACTAAATCGAGGGCTTTCCCTTGCTGATGTTGCTGTTGTCCCAAAATTCCACAAATTCTACACGTGATCCGATCGTCGTCTCCCTCGTGCAAGATTTCATTTCTCGTAGAAAAAGAACACCGCTAATTTAAAAAAAAGACCAAGTCGTAAAACCGCCATGAGCAGGAATCTATTCAATTCTTTAGTCAGCTGTTGGCAAGATGCTGTTGTCGATAACATCGAAGAAGAATACGGTCGGCTCATTCAACATCACGATAGTGCTATGAAAGCTCAGAGTTCGAAAGTGGCCAAGAGCTGTCTGTCTCCAGAAACACTCGAGCTTATACGCCAGCGTGGAATTGCGGAACAATAGGCAACTGCAAGCTTACTTCGGAATTTGTTGTACAAAATAGATG
This sequence comes from Angiostrongylus costaricensis, assembly GCA_900624975.1. Lineage (NCBI taxonomy): Eukaryota > Metazoa > Nematoda > Chromadorea > Rhabditida > Metastrongylidae > Angiostrongylus > Angiostrongylus costaricensis. The sequence goes on along the minus strand of UYYA01004146.1, from coordinate 101,773 downwards.
CGATAAAAAAAAATCTAGAAGAGAGAAGACCAGCAGCTGTTGTCGAAGCTGCAGAGGCTGGAAAAACATTCGCAAGGCCCACCGAAGCTTCGCTAATTACAAAGATTATTGCACTCCGACGCTCAGACGAAACAGTTACGGCTTCCAGAAAGGCAAAAGAGAAATTTTTTTTTGATTACTGCTCGGATCTCTTCAATAGCAGTGTCCTTCTGTCATCATACAAAATAAGGAAGGAATGATATGTCCTCCCACCGGGTTCTCCCTTCGGACATCCGACATATTATTTCATCGCTAAATAATCGAGGAACACCTGATCTAGAGAAGATAAGATCTGTACACCTAAACAATATCCTGCTAGTCCACACAAATATATTGGCTTGGCTGTTCATATGTTACCTGTCAGAATGCAAGGTTCCTATTCAAGAGAAGACCAACATGGCTGCGTTATTGTTCAAGAAAGATGACCTCCACTATATTGCCAACTATCGGACAATTTGCTTGCTGTTTGTGGTGTACAAACTCTTAACTTGAATAGTCTCAAAAGGATTGATAGAATACTGGACGAAGAGCAGCCATCTGAACAAGCAGGGTTTCGAAAAGGATCTGAAGTATCGCGAGAATACAAGAGACAGTAGTACCACACTTTCATCGATTTAAGGAAAGCTTTTAACTCAGCTGGGATAGAAGCAGTTATAGAAGTCCTAGATAGCAAGAGAATCCGAACTCAGTATATAAAGATTCTTCTCGAGCTGAACAAAAATTTTGCACCCAAATTGTCATCATTCATTAACGATATCAATATTGACGTCAAAAGATGGATTAAGCATGGTGGTACCATGTCTCCAAGCATTGTGTGAACAGGGGCAATATGGGAAGGTATACTGATGATCGGCACATACACAATCATAGCTTTGCTAAGGGCTTCGTTCCCATAACGCTAAGCATTATATAGGCTGAACGAAACCTAGCCAACATTGATAAGGCTTTTGGAAAAATTGGTCTTCGACTAAATCTCACAAAAACGATGTTAATGAGGAATGAGGAACGGATTGGTTTTTTATGCCTCATTCACGCTCAACGAAACGAATAACTCCGAATGCTTAAGTTATGTCTATCTAGGTCGGGAAATCAATATCTAGAGCTACTTAGCTCCAGAGTTGAGCAGGAAAAAGCCAGCATCTTGGTTAGTTTTCAAAAATATCGAGGATGTAGTGAAGAGAACGGAGAACACCAGCCTCCGTGCCCACCTTTTCGACTACACGATTCTTCCTGCCCTAGCGTATGCGTCACAAACTTGGTCACTACGCAAGCAGAATGAAAGATCGCTATGCGCTATAGAACATGCAGCCGAAAGAATTGTGCTAGGAGTAACCTGTGTCAAGCAAATAAGGGAAGGGATCCAAAGTCCCGAGTTGCGTCAACCGTCGAAAAACAAAGACACCGTTCTATACGCCAAACTGTCGGAGTTTGAATGGGCCGAACACGTAAAGCATATGAACGACAACCGATGGACAAGATCTGTTAGTGACTGGATTACTCTAGATGTCAAACGTACTGCAGAAAGACCAACCACCCGATGGTTATACCTTATCATGAAAACCCTGCAGAAAAAGATAAGGTCCTCAATGGGCCCTTACAGCGAGCAGAACCCACTAGGCCAGTATTCCACGCGACATATAGCAATTGGCGGTTTACTAGTTCCCGCTCGAGTTAGCCAGCGAGTAACGGGGTGAGAAGTGACAGATGACAAGTGTTCAATATTCATATTATAATTATCTTTACAATAATAAAAAAAATTGTTACAGTAATAGCACTAATTACAATGATTCTGAGGAATCTGCAAAACTCCGGACCGTAGGTGTCTGTGGTTTGGATTGAATACGCTGTTACCCTTGCCAGGATCTAAAGCACCCACTATCACATCATGTGGGTCCTTGGTTAGTTTTCATCTGTAGTTCTATTTCACATAATGCTCTTCCTTGAAAAATTGTCGTTGGTAGTAAAACTGAGAAGTTACCACTATGATTTCGAACTACAGCCTCAGCTTAACTGGGCCCAATGCCGATTTGTGTTTCCGAGATCAGTCCCGTTCACGTGTGATTGGTGATGACACTGTCATGTAGAAAACTAGCCGAGTGAAAGGTGAAAGAGAAGAACCCACGTAATGTCGTGGTGAACGCTCTGGCACCCACAAAGCGTAACAGCGCGGTCGACCCCATCGCAGACACCTGTGGTCCGGAGCTCTGAGAATATTCCAGCGTCACTGTTGTTGTATGTCATATAATACCCTGCCGTAAAAATTGTAGTAGGCAGTAAATAAAAAGAGTTAACATAATAATAATAGTATTAATAATAATAATGACGGTAACGAGGCCCTTTTTTTTAAAAAATTTGTGAGCTTTACAAAAATTTCACAACCAAGATATCACCATTCTACAACGATAATAACATTAACATCAAAACAGGGGTTAGGCAAGGCGATACCTCATGCGAACATTGGAATGGGATAATATGGGACTTAAAATCGACGGTTGGCAGTTACACCATCTTCGCTTTGCTGATGACACCATCCTTAGAACACCAAACATTAGCTAAGCTGAACGTATGCTTGCCGGCTTTGATAAAGCCTGTGGAAAGATTGGTCTTCGACTAAATCTCACAAAAACGATGTTCAAGAAGAACGGATTGGTTTCGCATACCCCATTCACGCTCAATGGAACGAATATCTCCGAATGCTCCAGTCATGTATATCTAGGTGGGGAAATTAATATAATGAACGACTTAGCGCCAGAGCTAAGCAGTAGGAAGCGAGCGGCTTGGGGAGCTTTCAAGAGCATCGGGGATGTAGTGAAGAAAACAAAGAACACTCGACTCCGTGCCCACCTTTTCGACTCAACGGTACTTCCTACCCTAACGTATGCGTCAGAAACCTGGCCGCTGCGTAGGCAGGATGGAAGGGCACTCAGCGTTATTGAAGGCGCAGTCGAAAGGACGATGCTAGGAGTTGCCCGTGTCACATAAGTAAGGGATGAGATCAGAAGCTCCGATCTGCGTCGACGATCAAAGACCAAAGACTCCTCTCTGTCCGCTAAACAGTCGAAGATAAGGTGGGCCGGACACGTATTGCGTATGAGTGACAACCGATGGACAAGAGCCATTAGCGACTGGATTCCTCGGGATGTCAAACGCATTTCAGGAAGACCACCGACTCGATGGTCAGTGTTTTTCACGAAAAGCCTGGAAGAAAGATATGATGCTCGACGAGTCCCTAGAGCGAGCGGAACCCACCGGGCTACTCTTGTACGAGACAGGGAAAAATGGAAGATTTACTGGAGCCCGCCCGAGTCACTCGATGATCAACGGGTTTATCAGGTGATACAGGTGAATGATGATAATAACAATGATAGCAGTAATAATAATAATAATAATAATAACACGAAAAACCGACTTTCCATAAACCTCGACATAGCTGGTTGATATATTTATTTATATAATCTTATAAACTGGTCTTCTTAAGCTGACGCGAGGTTGGTACAGGTCTTCGTTGTCGTTGTCGTTGTTTTTGATGTTGTTGGTCGATGGCTGACGTTTCGGCGACTTCGCCTTCCTCAGAGCCTGGACGTATTTTATATTAGAATATTTTCATTATTCGGTGGGAAAAAAGGTTAAAGTATAAATGAAGATCAAACTTTCAAATAGAAGCCATATTGAACAGAAAGGCCACTCACCGTGATGTTACGTGTGAGACTGGCCCACACGTAGCTCACGTGGGGTCGCGAGCAAGACACACCCTGAGGTCAAAATATCATTTTGAAATAGAGCACCAGGCCACGCGTGATAGTGAGGCATTCGTCCTTCCGGTTCATCTTTGGATTTTTGAAATTTATCCAAAACGCCTCAAGAGTTTTGCGCGTTGATGTTTTTGATTCCTGCGCCTGGATCAGCACATTCACTTCAAAATCATCGCCGTTGTGCTTTTGTGCTCTATACGTACCTAGAGGGGTGTTTAAACGGATTTTAGCTTTTCCATCTTGATGTTCTTTTATGCGGACACAAAGTGGTCTACCCGTTTCCCCGATATATTCCTCGCTGCATGCATTACATGAGATCAAGTATATTATACCTAAACTCATGCAATCCCCGTCTCTCCCGTTAGGACAGATCATACTGTTTTCTGAGCTGTACAAACGATCATAAAGACGGTTTCGAACTAACTGGCGGCGTAGGGTATTGGGTGGGATGTCAACAATCGTTACATAGTTTTCAAGGCCACTTTTTCTTAAGCACGTCTTAATGGCATAACTTACTTCATTTGATATTAAGGGTAGCTTAAAGTTGGTCTTACTTACGTTCGAAACATTATTTTGGGGAACTACCCTACATTTTTGTCTAACCCGAGTGGCTTCTACTTCGTAGCCATTGAAGATGGCTATTTTTGTGCCAGGTGTAGCGATACCCTCCTTTCCTCTTCTCCTGTGCAAGCATTTTTAGCCGTACGGTACATGTTTTTGATAAGTGCCCTTTTCATGTGTAAAAGATGGGAGGAGAGGTAGTGAACTAGTATATTTTTACTACTTGGCTAACGATACCATTTTGTTACATGGTCACTTTCTGAGAGCTTTATTCGGATGTTTAAGAATGGAAGCTAGTTTTCGGCTGGTTTTTCTCTTGTAAATTTTTTTACTCTGACTGTCGGTTTAATAATTCAAAGCACTCATCCATTTGTTCTTGTGTGGAACAGACGATGAAGCAGTCGTCCATGTATCGACAGCAGAGTAAGGGTCGGTGATCGAGAACTGGAGCTTCCACCTTAGACATGAAAGCGATGGCTAGGCTTGGTGCTAAACGCTGCCCCATCGCCAACCCTCTAATTTGTGCAAAATACTTTCCAGACCACCTAAAGACTGAACAACTAAGACACTGTTTTAAGAGGGCCATTAGTTGCGCAATCGACAAGCCGTGCATTTTTATTTTCTTTTCATGCTCTACGAGGAACTCGAGAATGGCTTGCATTGCGGAGTCATTGGACACGTTGGTATAAGGTGAAGTAACATCGAATGACTCCATTATATGCGTGCTGTTTGGTTGGGGGCGCCTTTTGTGATCCAGAAATATTTTGGTGTTAGCTAGATGGGTTGGAATGAATTTTAGCAGCTGGGTTATGATAAGGTTTAGGTACCACTTTATTCTTCCCGTTGGCCAGCCTATACCGCTGATGATAGGTCTAACTTTATATGACGATCGCTTCGCTGATGCAACATCATCAGTTGAATTAGGCTTATGTGTTTTAATAAGCAAGTAAAGGACAGGGCAAATCGGATGTTCGTTCTTAAGTCGAAAAATAACTGAAGGCTCTGAACCCGCTGCCTTTGCCGTGCTGACCCATTCTTGATTCAATTTTCGGTATTGATTTCTGTATTCCTTTTCAGAGGATGTTCGATAGAGAGAAACATCACTGAGGTGCTCCTCTGTTATCCTAATATCCATCTGACTAGGAAGAACTATAAATTCTCCGCCTTTATCACTAATAGAAAGTCTAATAGATTTTGAATTCAAAAGCTCTCCAACCTGGTGCATACCACATTCTTGTTGGATTGTGAGGTTGGAGCTTCTTTTTCGTTTTTGGTAGTGATTAAGTATGCGGAGAATTTCGTCCGAAAATAAACGAAATGTAGGGACAATATCGCTATGTGGTAGCTCTTGTTTAAAGAAAGTTCGGGAAAAGGTATTGGTGGTAGTTCCCCCTTGATACTACTTTACCTAACTTTTCTAACCTAACCTTGTAACGTAGCTGATCTTGAAGTTCATGCAGACTACACGTGATCCTGGGCAGGATTGGTTTAGAAATGGGTTGACTAGGTGCAAAACTCGGACCCAATTCTAACAAGGAACGCACATCTTCCGGAAGCGTTATACCTCCTAGCACAGTAACCCTGGATGTTCTTGGTGCGCAGTCTATTTCAGGGCTTTTACTTGGGACTTGACCAGCGGTGGTCCTTTCATTTGACCTTTTTGAGCGCCGTGATAGATCTTCAAACTTTTTCCTTAACTTGCTCTTAATATCACACCGAATCTTTCCGCATACCGATTTAGATCCAGCTACTATTCTCTTCCAAAGACATAAGTAAATATATCAACTATCCATGCCGAGGTTTATAGAAAGTCGGCCCTTCGAAAATGTAGAGTAGTTGCCCAAAGTAATGTTTCGGACGTAAGTAAGACCAACTTTAAGCCACCCTTAATATCAAATGAAGCAAGACACGCCATTAAAAAGTGCTTAAGAAAAAGTGGTCTTGAAAATTATGTAACGATTATTGACATCCCACCCAATACCTTACGCCGCCAGTTAGTTCGAATCCGTCTCTATGATCGTTTGTGCAGCTCAGAAAACTGTATGATCTGTCCTAACGGGAGAGACGGGGATTGCATGAGTTTAGGTATAATATACTTGATCTCATGTAATGCATGCGGCGAGGAATATATCGGGGAAACGGGTAGGCCACTTTGTGTCCGCATAAAAGAACATCCAAATGGAAAAGCTAAAATCCGTTTAAACACCCCCCTAGGTACGCATAGGGCACAAAAGCACAACGGCGATGATTTTGAAGTGAATGTGCTGATCCAGGCGCAGGAATCAAAAACATCAACGCGCAAAACTCTTGAGGCGTTTTGGATAAATTTCAAAAATCCAAAGATGAACCGGAAGGACGAATGCCTCACTATCACGCGTGACCTGGCGCCCTGTTTCAAAATGATATTTTGACCCCGGGGCGTGTCTTGCTCGCGACCCCACGTGAACTACGTGTGGGCCAGTCCCACACGTAACATCACGGTGAGTGGCCTTTCTGTTCAATATGGCTTCTATTTGAAAGTTTGATCTTCATTTATACTTTAACCTTTTTTCCCACCGAATAATGAAAATATTCTAATATAAAATACGTCCAGGCTCTGAGGAAGGCGAAGTCGCCGAAACGTCAGCCATCGACCAACAACATCAAAAAAAACGACAACGACAACGAAGACCTGTACCAACCTCGCGTCAGCTTAAGAAGACCAGTTTATAAGATTATATAAATAAATATATCAACCAGCTATGTCGAGATTTATGGAAAGTCGGTCTTTCGTGTTATTATTATTATTATTTGCTAGGGCAACTGTGGCGCATTGGGCGGTTGCGCCCTGTAGGCACATGGGAACGATTCCCGTGCCCATGGTCCGTCAAGTCTGTCATCCCTCCAGGGTCAGCAAATTGGTGCCAGACTTGTTTGGTCTGGGAGGTTAGCAGCACTGGCTCGACACATCGGTAAGTCACCGCGAGTCATTGTAAAGGCCAGATATGCATTCAGTCGCCTCCAAACGATGCTTAGTGAAGTCGAAAGCATGGCGCATCCCTAAGAGATTAATCATGGCTGAGGCTTTATCCTTTGTTTTGTTTATTATTTTCTATAGGTAATATGGAGGCGCATCTGGCTCAGTGCAGCGCACACGTGGGCGTTGACTCGATCCTACGCCCCGGGACCACCAAGCCTTCCTTCCCTCCGGTGTCAGTAAATTGGTGCCAGATTTATTTGAAAGGAGAGCGCAAAGAGTAACTATATCAGTAAGCCACTGCAAATTATTGTACAATACAGAAATGCATCTAACTATGCTTGATTCAATGAGGAGCATGATGCACCGTTTAAGGATTGACCAACACCCAGAGATTTATCCTTTCTATTTATAGGTAATGTGCTGGAACCAAATATGGGATGATTTAGTACAGAAGACCTTTGCAGAGAACAGGAGTACATGTTAAGGGTATGTCAGAATGTGTCTATGCCGTTAGCAGTGAAATTTTTGCCGCATCGTGTGCGGACACTATGGATGTCGAGTGCTTCCGTCATTGGCATGAAAACTGTTCCTGATACTTCAAAAAACACTTGCACATTGGTTTAAAAATCATTAATTGGTTCCACCTTTATTCGACAACAACAGAAATGTCCTCTCTAAATATGAGTTCTTGTCAAATATTTTGGCAACGAATAGTTTACAAGAGTAGGTGATATCTTTCATTACACAAAGACTATGTCGTTGAGCTGTGCACTTAAAAATATTCGATGACAAGTCGTAGAAAACTTCTGAGAAACTCACTTCGCATTCTAAAATGGCGCGTAAAATGGAAACGCTGTCTCAACCCACAGGAAAGTTTCAGAGAACGACAACCACCTATTTGTCGAAGAAACAATTCAACTGTTTCGAGAGCTGCATGCACAACTACAACAAATTTAGTCCGGACGTATTGAATTATGCGTTATAACGTCAGTGCTCCATAGCTTGTGTACTGTACGCAGGCATATACACATAAAATTTTTAAAAATGCAGCTTAGACAGTTTCTGCAAATATTCGGCAGCATTGGGTCAAGGAAAGCGGTAAAACTAATAATTCGTTGAAGTATTTACAACATGGAGCACTTGGATACTTGGACTGCTCGTCCTCACTGGTTGTGCCAACTCCAGCATAATCTCTATTTTTTCGGCCTTTTGCTGGTTTAGCCATTGTGGTTCCTGGAACCCTGATGCCAGTGTGATCAAAGTCTGCCCCACGTCATCATCACCACAGGCAGTCGCAACCCTTGTGGATCAGAGGGCGATTTGCAACCATGCGACTAGTTTGATACCAGGAAGGTGGTGGATCCTGGTAATGGTTTACCTTTGATTGGGCTTCCTGATGGAAATGCTGAATTCCTTCTTAGCTTGGAAGACCCTGTCGAGGAGACGAATCCCCCCGCTATGTATCGCAGTCCGACACCCAGGAACACCTCCCAGCCACGATGAGGCGGTAAACTGTTGGGAAGACATGGAGCACTAAAATTCGGAAAATCGTTTTCTACAAAATTTTCCAGAGATCTCAGAAATATTCATTACATATGCCTATTAATGAGTAGACGATTCGAATTCTAACCGACTCACTTGGTACAGTCAACAGTGACTAGGAAATAACTTGAGTTTTGGAACAAAATTGAAAGCAAGCACGACATTTAGTCGAACCAAGGAAAAAAGTGGAGAAAACTCTCGGAGTTGATCAATCTGTGAGGGATGCGCCATGCATTCGACTTCGTTAAGCAACGTTAGAGCTGAATGAATGCATATCTTGCTTATACAATGACTCGCGGTGGTGTACCGTTGTGTCGAATCTGTGCCGCTATCCTCTCAGACAAATCTGGTACCAACTTGCCGACACCGGAGCGAAGTAAGGCTTGGTAGGCTTAGGGTGCGGGATCGATCCCATGTGTATTGCAGGGAGCCTCTAAGCCTTGCACTACACGGGCCCGTAGTGTTTTTAGAGTCGTCCCTAACATCATATAATCAGAACAAAGGGTTTTAAAGCCATTTCCAAGTGATGGATGAAATAATGATCCGATGAAGTGTAACGTACTATACATTCACATTGCGAATCAATGATCAATGCAGAAAAGAAGAAGTAGAGTAAGACAACTAGCTTTCACGATGATCTCAGACTCATTTCACTCTGAGACCAGGGTGAAAACCGATTGCCTAGACGGTAAGCAGCTACGTGGACGAAATGGCAACCAGTGCATGTGGTGGATGTGGTGATCGCTCAGTGAGGTGGTGGGTGGACCGGGCTAGCTGTGCACTATCCTCCCACTCGCTTTCCTCCCTCCTCTATTCTCGTGAATCGATCGATAATCGGGGCATTCTGGTGCGAAATTTTAGTTCTTTTTTCCAAAAATGTGATTGCTCGAGAGTCAACCCATCACGCAACCATGTGGCTGTTAATGGTTCAGTTTCGCTATTACCCCTTCATTTTGAATTACCATACATTTAACACGACCATAACCGTTCTTTGCAGTGGTGAAGCCGCCTGTGTATTGGCTTGTCGACCCATTCTCAATAATTTACAGCCGCATCCCAACTTAGCCATCACTAGATGGATTGGAAATAGTTCCAATAAGCAATGGTACGAAATGTACTTGTAAATACCATGATCAGTTTGTAAATATTCAGAATAGTTGGCGAAAGCATGGGGATCGAAAGACAGAGTAGTAGAAATGGGAATTAGACCTAGCGTCCACATCTTTGTTTGAAGATCTGAAAATAACGTCGCGTTGGAGAGATTTGTCCAAGTGCTTCAGTCGCTATCCTCTGCGTTCTCACTACGACGTCTTTGCATATGCATATATGTCCAGTCCCTCTAGGTTTTTATAGCTCGTTACTTTAGAAAGCGACTTCTTTAACGGATTCACTTTTTTATACTCTACTTTTGTACTCTGTATAATAAAACTTTGCTAAACTTCGAATGTCAGAGTATGTGAGAAGGCCGAAGGACAATAAGATAGTAGCATCAAAGGTCGCAAACAATATGACTTGAGCCGACGAATGGAAGAGCTCCATGTAAAAGAGAATGAGACACGCACACAGGCACACACCAACATATTCATACGGATACACACTCACCCACACATACACACATATACACACATGCACACACTCATGCACATACAGGCACAGACGTACACGAATGCACATACACATGCACACATACACACACACATACACACACGTACACACAAGGCACATACATACACGCATACAGTGTCCGAATTTGACATCTTAGTGTGCAAGTCTCTTCTCCTTTCAGCGAGAACGTGAGCACGTCAAAGTATCTATTTTTCCCTGTTGAGTGTTAAATAGCCTACTAGGTCCTACCTGCTTTAAACACTCATTGAACGCCATATTTTTTTTTCCGAATTTTTTTGAACGATTCTGACCATCAAGCCGGTGGTACTCTTGCAGTATGGGATCTGGTCGGTAACGGCTCTTCTTCACCTGTTGTCGCTAAGATGTGTCACATGTCAGACTCACCTAGTCTTCACCAACCTAACGTAATAGTACAGTTGTCATGGACTTCTTGTACAAAATATGCCTAGGTTCAACATTCGTTCCGTTAAGCGTAAAAAAATTAAGTTTCTAATTGAAACTGTCTAACTGAGGTTCAATCGAAGACCAATGTTGAGACGAGACGATTTGTGATCGGCCAGCATTTTTCCGGATAGCTAACGCCTTATCTTATAAGAACGATATAATCAGCAAAGCGAAAATGGTTCAATTGCCGAAAATCCTTCTCCACTCCCATGTTATCCTACTTCAGTGTTATGATGACGTCCTCGCGAATGGTTTTAAATAATCTAATGAGTATACATCGCTTGTCGAACTTCTCCCTAAACGGTGTTAACAATGTCGTGATCTAGTGGCAAAACTGTTATTGTGAAGCGGCTACATGGTTCACAAACGATTGTTAATTACGTACGAGCTGGATATCAAAAGCTTCCACTTTTGATTATCTCGAAATGAGTCGAAGGTCCTTTTTAAGCCGATAGATCAGACAATCTCTTGTATTTTCGCTTTATTTTAATGAGGCTCGAGGCTGTGTGAAGGTGGTTTGTCGTGGACAGGTTTTCTCGATAAATAAACTGCATACAAGTTGGCTGGCAGCTGCTAAAGTGGTTTAGATCATCGTTCGTGTGCTCCAACACGGTCATTCACTCTGGTCTTCCAGGTACTGGAGCGACACATTTTGCCATTTCTACCATTACCATGCAAAAATTCTAGCATTTCGATTCTACAATTAGCGTAACAAAAATCCTGATTGCGTGTTGTACTATTCATTGACGGCGATGTGGCATATCAATTTGCAGATGGACTTATACAACCTCCTTGATTTCGTACGGAGATAGGAAAACATGGCCATAGAAAAAATCAGAATAGAAATGGATGGATATCGTAACAGCTTTTCTGAAAGCAATGACTATTCGGCATGGGCACCGGAAAGCGACTACCATATTTTGGTAATTGGTGGAGATTCGGCGGCTGTTCCGTATGTTCTTATTATTCCCTGCAGCTTCTAACATTACTACTATTACTAGAGTTTTGCAAATATCTCAGCATCATTGTGGTTGTATTTCACATAATACTCTGCAGTTAAAAAATAGTAGGCAGTAAATAAAAATTGACGACATTGTGATTTATAAAACAGCTTCAGTTTAACTTAAATCTATGCCAATTTGTGCTCCCCAGATCCTCAAAGTTTCATTTGCCGCCGATTCCTTTTTTCTGGACAGGGCGTTATGTGAGACATGATAGAACCACGAGAACGCTGAGATAGAAGAAAATCTCGGGACCTCAGGTGGTTTTCGAAACCGTGATTATCCATCCCGTGGGTTCACGTGTTAACCACCGCACCAACCTATGCCCTCGTTTTGTCTTTACCTCAGCCATTTTTTTTCTTCAAATAAAAGTTAAACATTATGGTTTTGCGTGGGCCTCTCTGCAAAGTTTTTCTAAATCCAAATGGACCACTTCAACTTCGTCTTCACCTTAGCTTCATGGGAATGCATAGTAGATGAAGTTTGTCGAAGGCTATATCGTACCAGATTTCTTCTACCGTAAACATCCAATTAGGGTCATTAGTTTTTCGACAAATCGATGTCCATAACGAAGCTGCTGTATACATCAATGTGCATACGTATACCGACAAAGTTTAGAGGAATGTTAGGGTGTTACTATTCCTAAAGGATTTTCGTAATGTGAGGTAGGAAAGGAATTGAATGCACTTTTGCAGACCATCACCCTCCTTTTGTTAGCTGCAAATTACCTTGACATTACGACAAATGTTGGGCTAAAACTACAAGAAATACCTCTCAATGTGTCCAAGAAATGTTTGCGTGCGTGGATGAGCCGTGTGCTTCATCCGCGACGATTTTAAATATCAAAATTTGTGACTCACTCCCCTGACAACGTGGATGTGCCGACTTTACGAGTAGTGTCTACTTCAATAGATTTTTCATCTGTGTCTTCCTCTCTGAATCGTTACTCATGATTGTGGTGACATGAACCACAAACACGCCATCAGATCTTGTTAGTCGAGGACGTTTGCATTATCTTGGAATCCAATCCGCAGTTCTTATCATCCATCTCCCATTGGCTCCTCTCGCAACATGATCGACCCATCTTCATTTCGCAATTGACGTGTATTCTCCTGGATTTCGAACGTATAACATGTTTCGAACTAGAGAATTGCATATTTCGACTAGACTTACTCCGACTGGCTGTATTTCAAAAGACATCGTTCAGAAGCTCTGTGAGTTGTACATAGAATTTTGACGCGGTTGAAGTTGAACCAACGACTCTAACTTAACTTTCATCACTATGAGCTGGTATTCATGGATTCCTGAAAATAAATGGCTCGTGAACTTTCTTTGAATTTTTACATATATTGGTATCAAGGACCGGGTCCCATATATCCAAGGAAGTTAGGAGATCTAAAGGTTTATTGTCATGATTACATTCTTGATAACACATAAAAATGTTTCAAAAAATTTGCACTGAGCAACGTCCTACTCTTGAAACGCTTCTAGGATTCCTAAACATAAAAATCCTTAGTGAAACGGCAGCACATAATCTTCAAGAAAGTATTGTTAAAAAGGTGTTTTTCTCCGGACTATCCATCCTACAATAGTCAGCATTATATTAGCTGACTATTATCAACGGATAACGAATCATTGAAGAATCTTCTTGTGTAAAAACGAAACGCCTAGTAAGGTCATTTCATTCGATAACTACCCAACTATAAAAGACTAAAATCGATTCGGCTAAGAAAATCCAAATCGTGGGTATGTCTGGACCTTGGCAATCAACTCGGATCAATCCGCCTGTGAAGATTGCTAAGGTGCAGAAAAGTAAGCCGAATAATTTTTTGTAAAGATTTCGTGTTCGTAATCAACTGTTTTTTTTACTAACGCATCCTATGTTGCTATCACAATAGTTTTTCACAATAACTGAAGTTCCTGAGGTTTCGACTTTTCACAGCTTCAAAAGGTCAAACTGACACACAATCGACGCAGTCAAACACTTCCATAACCCAAGAAGAAAATACTAAAAATATAAATTTCATTCGCCTAGCAAACAGCTTCTTTTAAACACTCAGCGCATTCTTAACTCTTTTATTTACTGCCTTTTTCTTCTTAATGGCAGGCTATGTTGTGAAATATAACTCGTATGAAGTGCTGAGATATTTGCAAAACTCCGGACCACAGGTGTATGCAGTGGAGAACGAACACGCGCTGTTGTCCTTACCGGGGAGCAGCGCACTTCGTTGACGGGTGATTGCTGATGGCAAAAAGATCGATAGAACTAGCTGAGAGACATGCAAAGCGAAGGACCCGGATGGTGTAGTGAAGGGCACTGCTCCCCGGTAAGTACAACAGCGCATGTTCGTTCCCCACTGCATACACCTGTGGTCCGGAGTTTTGCAAATATCTCAGCACTTCACACTCAGCGCATTGTTATTAAGCTCGTCTTAGCTTATTAATGAAAAAATTCTTGTGGTTATGCTAGCCGAGGTCAGATAAAAGTCGGTTTTCATAAACATCAAATAAATGCTGTATTAACAACCTTGTGTTTGCTCATCAAGAAAGCAGTGGTTTATTGATTAATTCTGAGCTTAGTAGAAAATCACTGGTAAGAATTACCAAACCGAATCGTTTTTGAATAAACTTAGAATGTAATCGCTTTTTATTTACTACCTATTCCTTTTTTCATGGCAAGGTATGATGTGAAATTGAAGTACAATGATGCTAAGGACAGATATGGGAGACCGTGTGATATAAACTTAAAATGTTCTTAAAAGCCTTAAAGTACTACATTAATTTATAACCATATACAATTCGAAGGGCTGGTGTGACTCAATGGTCGGAGGCTCCCTGCAATACACACGGGAACGATTCCTGCGCCCCTGGCTCACCAAGCCTTTCATCCCTTCGCGGTCGGAAAATTGGTACCAGACTTCTCTGGGAGGATAGTAGCACTGGCTGAATGCATCGGTGGGCCACCGAAAATCATTGTAAAGGCCAGATATGCATTCAACCACCCCCGGGTCAACTGAATAAGCAGCATTTGCTTTACCGTGTTTGAAAAGAAAGGAAATTTCAAAACATGCATAAATTAGGCTTTATTCAGATCATTAGTAGACTCTCCAGAAAGTAGCGTTATCGAAAAGATCGATGACCAATGCGACCGACATATTCAACATCTTCATGTTGGAGCTATTGACGTGAATTCGAAGGTTATCATGAAGTAGCTGTCTACAGAAATACTCGAGCTGACACACCAACGTGAAACCCCGCAGCAATCACCAATTCGTACTTGAACTTTCACTGCTCTACAGAAAGAAGATAAAAGAGAGGAGCAGTAGTAGTGGTCAAAGCTACAGAAGACAGGAAGGGTATTCGCAACGCTCACCGGAATTTTGTCAATTACAGGACCAAGTTAATCTCATTCCGATGCCCGGACGGGTTAGTGACGGATTCCAAAAAAGCTGTGGAAAAAATCATCCACGACTACTATTAGGAACTGTTCACCAGCTACCTTCTCCCGCCTCCATATGGAATTACGGAGAATAGATATGCCGTCCCACTAGTTCTCCCTGCCTAAATTCGAAGTGCTATTTAGTCAGTGGAAGACCGTACAACACCCGATCATTACAAGAATATACCGGAGTATCTGGAGGACCTTTCATTAGTCCTCGCACTCCTCAACTTTTCGTAGATTATCCGTTAGAATGGATGGATCCTATTCAATCGAATATGGAAATCCAAATTAGTACCAAGATCGAGTTTCTGCAGAAAAGAGAAGCCTCCACGAATTAGGCAGTTATTGCCCAAATTTTCTGCTGTGTATCGCATATAAAGCATCATTCACTGGAGTCATCTTCACCAAAATTGGCAGAACACTAGACGAAAGACGCCCATGTGAGCAAGCAGGGCTTCGAAATAGATTCAATGCCATAGACCACATCCACACATTACCAAGACTCAACGAAATGTCGCAAGAATACAAGAGACAGCTCTGTCTCACTTTCATCGATTTAAAGAATACTTTCGACTCAGCTAAGACAGAACCACTTATATAAGCTCTGGCAGGCCAAGGCATTCCTTCTCAATATAAAGATGTTATTCTTGGTCAACCATACAACAATTTCACAACCAGGATATTAGCTTTTTATAAAAACATGAGCACTGACGTAGAAACGGAGGTTCGACATGAAGATACTGTCTCGCCAAAAATATTCACAGCTACCTTTGAGAACGTGTTGAGAAAAGTGGAATGGGACAGAGTAGGAGCGAAAATCAATGGTCGGCAACTACACCACCTTTGCAATACAGTGAAAAACGTCATAATTAACTCTGGCGTACATCAAAGCAAATCACTTTTTAAAAAAGTGATACCAAATAGACATAGAATAAATAAAGATCATGCAAGCATCTACGGAAACTAGTCAGGATATCGCTCCTATGACATCAAGCATTAGGCAGACGAAACGAATGCTTCCCGTTTCGACAGAGTCCATGGAAATATTGCGGTCCGGCTCAATTCACAGAATACGATGTTCATAAAGAACGAAATGACGATGAAACTAACGACGAGTAAGGCTCAACACTTCATAGTGTTAAATAGCCTTGTAAACCCGAAGGAAATGTGCAATAGATTACCATGGTATTAAACTTTAGTCGAATGTTCAGCCAAACATTGAATCAGTGTATCAGCTCGCAGATTTAGAAACGAAAGTTCTGATCAACAGTATCCTCTTAGATGAGATATCTTAAACAACAATATTGGATAAAACTCCCCGAGGCAAACCAAGGACGACGCCTGGAAGGAAATCAACAGATCGTCGAGGACGTGCCTGTTGTCTTTCAACTTCTTGTAATTCAAACAGAACATTTGGCATTACTTTGAACTTTTAAAAAACAGTAGTTTTCGCAAAATATTTATCTGCTCAGGTAAACACCACCACTTATGTTAATGATGAAGCCGTAGATGGCATAACCCATACAGTGTTCCGAAAAACAAGATATCGAACACACAGAAACCCAGGATGAGAAGTTGTCCGCAAAAACATTCCATGTCTGCGCACAGCATACCACATACTTGTGTGAACAGTTAATTGCACTTGACACCTCAACCGGTGATATGCAATACAATGAAAAACGTCATAATTAACTTTGACGTACGTCAAAGCAAACCACTTTTAAAAAAGTGATAACAAATAAACATAGAATAAATAAAGAACATGCAAGCATCTACGAAAATTAGTCAGCCATGAAGCAAAACAAGAAAGCTTAATAATCCATCAAATAGGCAACTCCATAGCTTTGCGAGTTCTAACAACGCGAGTGATGTAAAGATAGAAGAAGTCAGCATAAAGAACAGTCTGGACCACTCCGGCCACTGTCGCAATAGGATCGAAGAACGATTCAGTGTAGTACCTGAAGTAGGTAGCAATTTTCATCAGTAGTGGACTAATTAAACAAGTTCTAGAAATTTTAAAAAGGAAAGGAAACTGCGAGAAACCAAAAAATACATCACGGTCACAACTCCTCCCAAACTTGGTACACAATCCCTTCTTCACGTGGACAGAAGATTAAAAAAATTCCATCCCTTAGAGAATCGTCATGAACGTGACTTTATCGAGTATGGCAAAAGAGGTTAGGTTCATACTTTTCCAATGCAGTGATGCTCGAGGTCGTACGATTTATCAAATCATTGCTTCTACCCTCCCAAATATGTCTGGCACTAGTAATAATACTACCAATAATTACTAATAATTTCTCCGGAAAGATGGGGCTTCATTAGTCTGCAGGGTTGCATCGACGATCGTGTGTGAACAGCACCTCTAATCATTGCACACTACTTGCCTGATATGCGTATTAGTTCAACGCTTCAAACAGGTTATCAACATTTGAATTCATAAAACTTCAGAAAGGATTTTAAGGAATTGAAGAATTTGAACTTCCTTCAAAGCACAAGTGAAGCTGCCACCTTTTATTCCACATCCCAACGACATGGATAACGCAGTATCTACAGCACACAAAGACGACCACTTAAATTTGAAATGCAAATTCTTTCGCACACTTATTGATTCCGTTCTGGAACTATACAGCACAATAATTCTTCATTTCTACTAAGCTCTTGTTTATTGCCTCAATCTTAATACAACCACTGCAATAAAACAGTAATAATTTTTTAAAAACTGAACATAAATACAACCACAATGATTCCCAGATATTCGCGAAACTTGGACCCTTGGCTAGACAAAGCACGATTACCCTTTCCGGGGACTCGCTTATTACACATTGCACCATGAAAGTCCTTGCTTTGCGTGTTTCTCAGATAGTCTTCTACCTAACGCTGCTATCAGCAATCACCCGTCAGCGGAATTGATCTGGGTACCACTGAATCGGCACTGAACCCAGTTAAGCCGAGGTTGTAGCCGAAATCATAACGTTAATCTTTCATTTGCTGACTATTATAACTTTTCACAGCAGCATATGCCTAATATATAAATTGAATAGAATCTACTCAGAATTCTCGCCAATATCCCAACACAAACCTGTGAAATATGTAAAAATCCCACCTGTAAACCCAGTTCAACAGGTATAGGGCACGGTACATTCCAAGTGCAAAAAGATAGTGAGCCGTGATGGTTTCAGCAGAACCGGTTGCTTGTAGCATGAACAACTGTGGCATGATAGCAACAGCTTCCAAATATATGCTATAATTAAACCATGTGAACAAAAGTTCGAAAACAATGTGACAAAAGAAAGATAAACCTGAAGGTCCACAAAATTTCCATGGTCGTGAATTCGTGGTTGATGACAAGCGAAAGGAGAATACAAGGAATAAGAAGGAACTCGACGCGAAAGCTGTCGCTCTCCTTTTCGTAAGTAGGACGGAATTTCACTAGCATAAGATAAAGAGTCCCATAGGAAGAAATAATGAAAAACACCTGAAGTGCAGTCGTACACAATCTCATCACATCTTAAATGCCTAAACTTCTTTCGTTATCAGTGGCAAGAACAGTTTGGAATATCAATGCCAAGAAGAGTGTAAAATCATCTTAAATCTTTATCGGTTAAGAAGTAACCATTAAAGGGATAAAATGGATAAAGATCTCGGCGTTGATCAATCCTTGGAGGATGTGCCATGCATTCGACTTCATTAAGCATCGTTTGGAAGTGATTGAACGCATACCTAGCCTTTAAAATGACTTGCGGTAGCCTAACGATGCTTCCAGCCAGTGCTGCTCTCCTCCCAGACAAGTTGGGTACCAATTTGCTGACCACGCAGGGATGGCAGGCTTGGTGAACCTTGGGCGCGGGAAGCGATCCCATGTGTAACGCAGTGCTCCGAGCACTGAACCACACTCACCCCTAAGTAACCATTACACTATAACAATTCTAACCTTCATCACTGTGTTATATGTTGAAATGAATGTCGTGAAAAGATCCAGGTATCTAGCGGTGAACACAACAGCAAACAAAACCTGCGAACGTGCTGATATCCCCGAGCATGAGCGGGTCTTCCACATCTAGAAGCATACATTGGATCAATGTTGTAGCACAACATAACAGACAGCTCTTGAGAATTGCAACCATAACATTGGTGAAAACATAACCTTCGCTAGAAGAATGAATATCGCTAAGAGGTGTGACATGTCCGCAGTGAGCCGAAAAACGTTCATTGTTGCCCCAAGTTCGGGATTTGACCTCTAAAACTGGTAACTTTAGGGTATAGGTACCAGAAATTAAGGTAAACAAAGCACGGCAAACAAAATTAAGTCACACATCTACGAGCCATCAAGTATCAACGACTGATTTTCTTATAAAAAGAACTCTTAGGTGAGAACGTTGAAAAGGATATGTCAATAAGTAAGACGTGGTGCATTTGCCAACACATAACCAAAGCATTTTAGCATACAGTAGCGTTGCATGAAAATCAGGGTAATCGCTTAAGGACCAGTCTAAAAACCAATTTGTGTTCGGGTGTAATGAAATAATTAACATTTTAGTTATATGCCTGTGTGTCCCATTTTCGAGTGTTAGCACAGTTGTCACTTTATGCTTTCTATTTAATTCTTCTTTTGAGTTTTATTGCAATATGAAAGGCGATTCCAGAGTGGGAGCCATGACGTGACTATAACTGGTTGCTCTTCAGTACTTCTAGATCCTAGAAGAGTTAGTTAAGACCAAGTTCTGAGCAGAAATGCAAGACACACTTTAAAGTAAGTTGTGGTATCCATTGGATTCGCTGTGCTTTATCGATCGTTGCCATGACGCGACTTTGCATGGTCCTAGCTGATCACCATATGGGCCGTAGGCTTTTGTAAGTAACGTCGTTCTTGAGCTGTACACTGCTCAGTTTTTGATTTTCATCTATATGAAAGGTTTTTCATACTGAAGCGATTTAACCGTTCTTATTTCTTGCGTTTTAGTAAGCGGGATTTCCATGGAAAGCGTAACAAAATAGTACTGAGTGCTTTCGACTAAATACAAGTAGCTGCGATGGTAGCTCCACTACCAGTGGAGCTATTCTGTAAGCAAGTATTACTGCTCAACAGATTGCTTCAGTTTTTCAGTTCTCTAGGAGAATTCATTATCGCTACCCTTTCTTGACAAAATTTTTATTTTATAGCTCATATCTCGTCTTACTTGTCCACTTTAACTTATTAGATCTCTAAACACCAATGAGAGCTTTGTGGAATTGTTGACAAAATAGCAACAATGGGCCTTGGTTTCAATGTGTACATTCTTGCTTGTGTTTGGCTCTTCAACTTTAACTACGATATCGCAGATCTTAATGCGCTATATTAATTGGAATAAAAGTGGAAATGAGGGATCAATGCCAGTAAATAAAGGTTTTCTTACTCCACAGTGGAATCTGGATTTTCACGGGGCCCAATTTTTCCTTCTCTTCTTCATTTTTTCCTCTTTTCTTTCGTCTTTTCACCGATATGAAATATCTTATACTTTGCTTGTATTTCAGACAGAAGCAAAGAAACAGAATTGTTCTGAATGAAACGGCCTTTTTCTTTGGGTGAATCGTTGCTTGCGGTCGTAAGGGTTTAGTTAAGAATTTTCAAATTTCGCATTTACCTTTTAATTTTTTGAAAATTCTTGCTTTAAAACAGTTTAAAATTTACATAATATTTTTTGGCGATGGCGTAATGCTTGTTGTATAGGATTATCACGTTTTAAACTCCCCATATGTTTTCTTGTAGAGAAATTGTCAACAGTCAAAGGAAAACTCGTGAGAATATGGTAGCGGTACTAGAGATAGGAACTTCATGAGGTTTCAAAATGAGGAGCATCTTCATACAGAATGAAGTGAATGTCTATGTGTAAAAATTAAAGCTGAAGTACAGTGGAATTACTAACTTGGATACTAGGATGATGATCTTCACTGGTTGTGGCCGCTTCAGCATAATTTTCACTTTTTCGGAGTTCTGCTTGTTTAGCTATTGTGGCTTCCAGGAGTCCCGAGGTCAGCCTGGCCAAATTCTGCCCCAACAGTGGAAAAAGAAATAAATAACAGTAAATACAATCCGCTGGTGGTGAGTTTATCTAGAAAAACAATTAGTAAATCTGCAAAAAGCTGTTGCCTTTTTCTACCCGAAAAATTTTGAAAAACGTCTGTATTTCCTTCCCACGATTCTGAGGACTTTGTAATCGATATAATAAAATCTACTAATCTCTTTAGAAACGTATGTCTTGTTTGATTCTGACCATATGTCTACCACACGTTTCCCAACTTAGTACCTCAGCACTGTTGGCTTGTTAACGAGCTAGTGCTCATATCTTATCTTTTTCTATTCTTTAAATATTTTCATTATCTCTAAGTCATTAGTAAGTTTGTTGAAATGTGATAGGTCTTTGATATGGACATATGCAAATATAGAGATGGACTTCTCACATGCGTTTGTGGCCACAGTTCCAAACACTCTCACATTTGCCAACAAGAAAACCATTTTTGATACCAGTCCATTACGTAAACAAAGTGAAGGAATTATTGAGACGCTGCGTGAAGCTGGTAATTTCTCTTAACCCTAATTAGTAGTTTTCGTAGACGTTATTTTTTAATAAAAGTTTCGTTTAAGGCCTCGTAGTGAATGAGCACTGCTTGGACGATGGTGCTCCTGTTTCTGCATTGTTAATTGGCGATGCAGCAGTGTCAATTTGTGGAACCACTTTTTTATGTAGACCAAGAAACCCAGGAATTTCGCATATTGAGGTTACCATTCCGTAGGTTCTTTTGAAAAATTTTATGTGTTCTGTGACCTATTGTAGTTTATAAGATGAGAGTTACTTGGATACTTGGATATTTGAGTAACCTGTCCTCACTGATTGTGCGGGATCCAGCAAAATTTCCGTTTTTTCAGAGTCTTGCTGGTTTAGCCATTGTGGTTCCTTGGAGTTCCGAGTTCAGCCTAGGAAAAGTCTGTCCCAGGCCATCACCGCCATAGGCAGTCTTCCCCTTTGTGGATCAGAGGGAGATTTGCCACTATGTTACTAGTTTGATACCAGAACGGTGGTGGATCCTGGTATGGGTTTACTCTTAGATGGGCTTCCTGATGGAAATGTCGGACTCTTTCTCAGCTTGGGAGACTCTGCTGGGGGATTAATCGTCAAGTTGTATATCGCAGCCCGACACCTAGGAACACCTTCCAACCACGTGGAGGCGCTAAGCCGTTGGGAGGAAGACGATAATTTTACCATTAATATGCAAAACATCTATAAACATATGCTACATTTCCTTATGATTAATTTTACTCAGCTCCTATTGTTACAGTTACGTTGTATACTATCAGCGTACTGTTGTTCTATAGAAGAATGTCCTGATGTTGTGGATGGGAAAACCGTCGTCTTAGACGGAGGAGATGTCTTCTTTACTGGAAGGGAAATTTTTGTCGGTGTTCGTAAGCACGGTACAAATTTCGAAGGCGCTAAGGTGAATTTATAGTTCGACGTTCAGATAAAAAATTTGTCAGTTAATCAGTTTCAAAACTGCATTCTCAAAATTATACATTTTCAGGCAGTGGCGCGAGTGTTCTGCGACCATGTCGTGATTCCTATCCACATGTCGGATAAAGCCCAATGTCTCAAATATTATGTTGCTGTCGTTGCTCCGGATATATTAGCCATTGGAACCAGTAGGGAAGGTCAACACATCCTCAAGGTTTCCCGCTTATCTCCTCGTTTAGCTAATTCGTCCAACTAATAGTTATGGGCCAAAAATGTGCTGAACGGATGCAAGGCCCTGTTATAGGTTATCGAAATGGAAGCTACCCTTCGATACAAGATAATTCCTGTTGAAGATGATCAAGGAGTCAACTGTATCCTGGTGAATGAACGACTAATATTTCTGCGGAGCAAGACAGCTGCTGTCAGTGACTTTACTGTGACTCATTACTGTTCTACTTCCTAATTGATAATCCATTGCAGAAATTCATTGCTCTCCAATCAAATTTGCTAGAGTTATGGACACTGGATGTTGCTGATCTTCTTAGGGTACTTTGGCTTTATCATCTACCTCACATTATTTCGAATGTTTTAGGTGATCTGGTAAAGCATTCACAAACGTTACTGGTACAATTGCAGTTCGGCTTACCGCTAGCGCGGCATTGTCTACTGACCAAAGCGATGAATACGACCAAGATCTTCAACACGCAACAGTAACGGATAAGGTCAACATCTTTCAAGCCCTACCAATACGAACCGTATTCAAGGAAATATATATCTCACTTAGCACAAAAGTGGTCACTTTCGTATACTTGTACTGCATCCAATAACTGTAGTCGGGTAAACAGCTCATATATCTTATGTAGAAATTATATTCGCAAAAGTCCTTTCTGTTGTTGTACCCCATATCTGAACATATTTAGTGTTTGAAACTAAAACTGGTTGAGGCAGCATACATAAAGAGAATGTTCACACCTTTACGCCACAACATTCAATGCATCATTAGAGCGATACCGACACTTTAAACTAGTGCAGTATGAGATAAACTTTGACATTTTCATAATTTCGCTCCTTTTAGTAGAAATACAAAGCGTATAACAACGGTCTGAGTAGTACGAAGGAACAAAGTATAAATGTAAGCAAGTGAAGAGTATAAAACAACACTGAACGCTCCAGAGACAAATGTGACTCATCAGGAGGAAAGAATTCCGTTGTGCGTCGTTAAGCGCCATGACAAAAGTGATACACACCTGTATGTTAATTCAATTATAAATAAACAGATGACTCAATTCTTTAAAACAGGACAGTACAACAAGGAACTAGGTCTCTAGACGCCTACGACACTGAGGGCTGATTTACTTGTGGGCTCCAGGCTGGATCCCCCGCAGCCATCATTGTGCTACGATCAGCCTTAAAACGGTAGGTTATAACAGAATACATAGCGCAACCGAACACATCAAGAAAGAAACTTCAAAAATACTAATTACAGCGTAAAAGGTAATCTGATATGTTGGTAAAATATATCTCTGAAGGGTAACAATTTAGCTAAACAATTTCATGAAAATGTGCGACAAACCTTCTTGCCAAGCGCCATAAATCCATAAATAGTCCCACAGGTAAAGATCATTCCCGAACCGAGAAATTTGTTGAGTTCAAAGCACATGATGATAGGTATTATACCCATTCTGGAAGCAAAATATAATACAAGATAATTAACCCTTTTGGGAATGCAAAGGCATTCTCAATAGTGGTAGCAATCACAGAAGGAATTGGCAAGTTTTTAGCTGGTCCAAAACGGTACAATCTTGATTGTTCTCGTGAGTTCATCAAGCGGGACTAGGATGGTGTCGCAAATACTTAAAATGTAGATGGGAGTCGTTCATTTTACTGAAAAATCCACTACTCATAACCACATAAGCTATTATCCACACACGTTTCTTTAGTGAATAAGACAAGAACGGATCAATGATGACCGCAGCGATTTTCTTAAATGCCATTACGATTTGTTTTTTGCGTAAGCTTAGCGTCATCTTCAGAAACAAGCTCAATTTCCTCTCAAATACATTTGAATACAATCGAACCTGAGGGATATTTCGACATAACTAACTAGCGATTGCACCTGAGTTTGTCAGGACTATAAAGCCGTGGATTAGAAACACTTCAGTGTTTAACCGCATTCAACTACTAATTTCCATTCAAACCTGCCAAGTTGCAGATAATTGAAAACGAGCGTGAGGAGAGAAGAGAAACAGTGCTGAATAAATCTCGTCGTCGGTAACTCCTGCCGAGAGTTCGTGAGTTATCAAATTAAGTTGATGAAAATCGAGAAAGTCATGTGCGGGTTCTATTTCCATTTCTTTAACGCTATCTTATTTCGCGTGTGAGTGACCCCTTCTGAGAAATCACAGGAACACATCTAGTCTGGGCGGAATTTGCAGTTCTTATCTTCGAAACTTATCTGGTCTTCGAAATCTAAGAGATTACACATCGATACCAAAACATATATGGGCCTGCCACATAATGAGAAGAAATAAGAGATGGAGCAAAGGATTGTGGTGTAGACTCCAAGAGTTGGTAAGTGTCGGCTAAGACGATGACCTACACTATGGGATGAAGTGTGCAACTCAGGTCAAGCACCTACATTCGCAGATGGAAACTATTCGAGGATCGCGAAATACGCCTTGTACACATTGCCAAGTTCGATGTGTACTACTATCATAGAAGAAGACTGCGAAAACGAAAAGAGTGGAAGATGTGCTGGGGCACGCACTGTTCATCAAGACGGACCACCTAAGTGTCCAAGCAATATGTAGCATAGGCGAAATGGATCAAATTTTAGGCATTTTTCACGTGTGGAAAAAAACTGTCACATTCAGAATCAACCGGATTGGTACATACAAATATTGTAGCCATGTTCTATGTAGATGGTTAAATCAACATAATGAGCACCCTTTGGTAAAACTTTAGAAAAAAACTGAGCAGGAATGACCCAGCCGCTTGATGAGTTCTAAGATCATCGACAATGAATTGAACAAGAAAAAGAACATTCGGCTTCGACTCTACTTCTTCAAGTCTGTCCCATTCCCCTTAGCAGGATTTCTCGAAGATCTGAACGCTATATGATCTAATGAAAGAGAGGTCGGCTTAATATAATGCGGCATCACGACGTGGAGTTGCGACGCTCATAGATTTGTGAGTCTCTCGCACGGGTCTGTTAAAAGCCAAGTGGGCCAGAGACGTGATCCGTCATTATGACAACCCGATGGAGAATAGCTGTTACCAAATGGGTCCCACGGATTGTAATGCGTACAATAGGAGAGGGAATCATACGATGGCCAAGCATTTTTACGAAGAACCTATAAGGAAAAACGATGCACACGAATTCCTTGAGCGAGCAGCACAGGTGAAGTGGATGATTGCCCATCTAGTATCTTCCTAACGACACCAAAAGAATGGTGTGAACATTCTCATGCGCTATCATATTCTTAGAATAACAGAAATGAAAAGAAATTCAACCAATTAGTACAACCTAACCCCACGTTGTTTCTCTTTCAAATTTTACCTAGCAATGTTGATGGAAGTTACGATCAGAGGATGTAAAATGCAGACTACAAAAAAGGTAGAGTGTCTCATAGGTGAGTTATGGAATTCTTACAGCTGGTCAGCATTTTGCAGATGACGAGCATCGTGAAACGTCAAAAGCAAAGTGGTTATCCTTACAATGATGAAAACTATGTATAAATTCAAATGTGATAGAACAAGAAAGTTAAACATACTCACATTCCAAAAAGTGTCGCTTTATGCCAATGTTTTCGCGACTCACTGAACTGAGCGATCTTCTCGATGAAATCTACGAACATGCAACAGAACGGAGCTTCTAACGCAACCGTCAGGAAACCAAATACCCTGAAGTTCTACCGAATTTATGGAGAATTAAAGTTCCCTCAAATTTCTATTTCTACGATGATTTTCCTGTAATTTTTAAGAGATACACACATTTGAAGTAATGAGGCTGTTATGCAGTTAGCCGACAAAGATAGAAGACCAAGAGCACCAAAAAAGATCGCGAAGAAACCGCCAATAATCCCAACTCCCTTAGCGAGGAATCGAACCCACCTGGAATATAAATACTTCATGAAAGAAGAGAAATTAAAGGTTACCAGAACTGACTGTTGTGCTAAGGTGAGCCATAAGAATGATGGCGAAATTCACATTGAATGATCATTCCGAACTAACCTAGGAAAGATATGGTGCAACAGAGCTGCAGAAAAGTCGTATTTAACAACAAGTCATAATAAAAAAAAAGATAAAGCCCTCGACGTTGATCAATCCCTTAGAGATGCGCCATTCACTCGAATTCACTAAGTATCGTTGGAGGTGACTGGCCTTTACAATGACTAGCGGTGGCCTACTGATGTATTGAGCCAGTGCTGCTAACCGCCCAGACAAGTCTGGTACCAATTTACCGACATTGGAGGGATGAAAGGCTTGGTGGGTTAGGCGCGCGGGAATCGATCCCATATGTATTGCAGGGCGCCTTCGACCACTGCGCTACACGCGTCCATGACGACGAACTATAAAGGACACACAACAAGAAATATTTCAAGAAAGACATGCGAAATTGAGCTTATGCAAAGGGAAAATTTTCAGAAAGATTTCCACAAATAGTATTCATAAAACAGTGATGGAATTCATACACAGTTAAGAAGAAGTTGTTACATGAGCATGAAGATCCCTTCACTTTTCTTAAAGGCCTTAACTAGTTGCTGTTACCAAATGACTCGTTGTCCTATACTGGTTATGGTACTTTTACCAGCTGCTAAACTAGTTCAACATAATCAATTTGTTCAAAACATTCATATTTGGGCTTATCGACAAATACATAAGGTTCCAGCACTACATAAAAAGTTTCCGTGCATACCTCGCTATTAAAATGGTACCGATTCAGTAACTATGCTATTAAAACAACAAAAATAACCACAACAGTAGAAGACAGCTGAAACTTACCACGGAAAATTGGCATTCGGATCATGCTCGGCTTGCATCTGAGTGGAAACATTTGACGCGGCCGCTCCCATGGCTAATCTGAAATCATGAAACCGTAACTCAGTTATGAACCCAAAAGATCGACTTTCTATAAAACTCGGCATAATAGTCGATATATCTGCACATATGTTCTTACGAACTGCCCTTTTTTAGCCAATGTGAGGTTAGCACAGATGTTCTGGTTGTTGTTGCCGTCTTTAGACAATGTCTGCCTGTCTGTTCGTCTGTCAATCTGTTTGTCTTAAGGGAAGGTCAATAACAACTATAAGAAGATCTATACCAACCATGCGTCAGCTAAAAAAGGGCAGTTCGTAAGAACATTATGCATAACTCAATTACCATACATGTCGTAAACGTATTAAGGAAAGAGCTTAATGTGGAGAACGTGTTGCATATTTACTGCTAACGCTTAAAAACTGCCAGATTGCGGTGCATGAGATTGATCGATCGATATCGTGTTGCCATATATGGCAGTTATCTCAGTCTGATAAAAGTCCCTTGTCAAGAAAACAGTTCTTCGACTAGATAAAATAACTCAGAACAAAAGAAAGCGTGGAAAAGAAGTACGTAGTGATGGAGGACAGCGATCAACACACTTTCACAGTTTTAATGAAAGTTAGTTTAGAGTAATAGCGTAAGTACTAAGTTGACACTGGTCCGATTAGCAAGGGGCAAATCATACGGAATTTTTGTCAATTTGAACCGTAATGCTTGCTTTAAGTAGGTAGAAGGGCGCAGGTAATCCTCAGTGGCGCGCGTCTGAGCGCTGCTTCTATGCACGGACCCAATCCTTTCAAAAAGAAGCATCCCTAGCAAGCAGCTTTATTTAAAATGATATTCCGACTTGTCTTGATCGCCATGAAGATCTGTCGACATCAAATTCTTTCTCGCTACCCCAGCAAATTCGTATATTTACTACAAAGTACGGCTCCAGTAGTCGGAGTGGCTCTGCAATACACATGGGATCGATCTCCACCCCCAGGGTTCACCAAGCTTTCCATCCCTCCGGGGTAGACAAAGGTACCAGACTTGTCTGGTGGAATATCAGCACTGGCTCGATACATCGGCATGACATCTTGAGTTATTGTCAAGGCCAGATATGCATTCAATAACATCGAACGATGCTTAATGAAGTCGAATGCGTGACGCATCCCTCAGGTATTGAGTGACGCCGAGAGCTTTATCCTTTTCATCCTTCTGCGGCTCCATGAAAATTATTGAACAAGTATCTGTTTCATATTACTGCAAAGCGAGAGGGGCGGACAGCACAGTGGTAGTGATGTCCGTCATCACGAACATGGTGCTAGTTCGATCCCGCTCCGGGCACACCAAGCCCATGATCACTTCTCGGTCGGGGAGGTGGTATGGGACTCGGCCGGGAAAAATCACCCTCTGCAGTCCAATTGGGAACGGTGCAGCAGGGCTATCTCAGCACTCCAGGGATATTCTTCGTATTTTTGTTGAGCAAACGCGAGGTGTTATTATTCTTTATTCACAAATGAGCTGACGTTTCGGCGGATTTCGCCTTCCTCAGAGCCTGGAAAGGTCAAGTTGACAGCAATCTACTTGGCCAGACGCCTCCATAACCAAACAAAGAAACTCTAAACCAAGATTTCAATCACATTGAACACAGCTTTGCACACTCACCGCTTTCTATGAGGTCTCCATTAAGTATGTCACGTAGAGACCAACCGCACAGAAATCACATGGAAGTATAATGTGCCCCACTCATCAGAATAGCAGTCTTATATACTGCCCTGCATCACGCGTGATAATGAGGCATTCTTCCCTGCGGTTCATTTTCGGATTTCTGGAATTAATCCAGAGTGCCTCGAGAGTTTTTCGCGCCTGTGTTCTTGATTCGCGTGCAAGGGTCGTGACACATACTTCAAAGTCCTCCCCGAAATCCGAAAATGAACCGCAGGGAAGAATGCCTCATTATCACGCGTGATGTAGGGCAGTATATAAGACTGCTATTCTGATGAGTGGGGCACATTATACTTCCATGTGATTTCTGTGCGGATGGTCTCTACGTGACATACTTAATGGAGACCTCATAGAAAGCGGTGAGTGTGCAAAGCTGTGTTCAATGTGATTGAAATCTTGGTTTAGAGTTTCTTTGTTTGGTTATGGAGGCGTCTGGCCAAGTAGATTGCTGTCAACTTAACCTTTCCAGGCTCTGAGGAAGGCGAAATCCGCCGAAACGTCAGCTCATTTGTGAATAAAGAATAATAACACCTCGCGTTTGCTCAACAAAAATACGAAGAATTACTTGATCAATGCCGAGGTTAATAGAAAGTCGGTCGTGGGAGTTACTCCAGGGATAATCGACTCGATCAGCACTCTACGACTTTGAAGATGAAACGAAATTTCTCAAGTAGCAACCAAAGCCATACGTAAAAGTTGGAAGACCTATGTGTATGATGGATGCTAGGAAGCGAATCAAATGTGAGAAGGTTTGGTATCCGTACAGAGTATAAATCCTGTATAGTTTCAACTGCAGTGCTTTTTACTAGCTCTTTGACAGTACTTTTTTACTGTGATAATTTCGTCTTGGTACAGGTTCTAATCGAAAATTCCATCTGCCAAGAACCAAAGTATAATTATAATCTGCTTTTGATACAGATTTGATTTCGAGAACCATATCACTGTTTCATGCTAACCTTTGCGCAAAACGCCGTCGGTTGCCGTATAATATCCACTTTTGATTTTCTGAAATGAAATATTACAGTGCTTCAAGAAGCTGGTAGTTTTCATTGTGCGAAATAAGTACAGACTGTGAATCCGTTTCATCTGATGGCTTCAAGTGACCACTGTTGGTAGTGTCGACTCATCCTAGCTCTCTTCTTCTCCAACACTTTCATTTCTACCTTGTAACCACCGTTGTACCGTACGAATGTTGGCAGCTCCTTGCCGAAAGACAAAATGGACATTGTGAGTGCTTCACAGTGACTAGAGTTGTGCTAAATTTTAATTAACATTTAGTTTGCGTCACCTATAATCTCACCAAGTGCTTTGAACGAGCACCAGCTAAACATCTACTGTTTCGTTTCCTGCGACCGTGCTGCACGGTGTCTTCCACTTATAATGGGACGTGGCGAGCATCGAACTTCTTGTACGAAGCCCTTTACTTCTACCGCTGCGGGCGATAGGATAGGGGCAGGTCTCCAATGGCCCAGGTTCACTCTTAGCCAGATTTCTGGAGCAGAATGCTGAACTCCTTGTAAGTTTGGATAGCCATTTTGTGATATTACACGCTCATTGTACATCACATTTGAAGATTTACTAACACATTTTTGTGCTCTGGCTTATTGATAAGCTTACACGAGGATCTTAAAAATTTTTATTGCGGCCAACGCTCGACGGTTTCGCCTTCTTCACAGCGATGATGATTAGAATCGAGTGTACTCACCAATTGCTGCTTCTTGTGATATTGGTCTTCGATGTCATCAAATCGAGTCGGCGAAACCGCCAAACTTTTAGCCATAATAAAGATTCTTAACAACTTCTCATAACCTTGTCAATAAGTCGAAACTGACTATTTATGTTGAGGTTCAATGGAAGTCAGAATTGAGATACTATTACAAGGAAACTGAGACGTTAGCAAAGCTTGGAACCCCAGATAAGCTCCAAACCCTAGTTTTCACCTTCAAGGCACTCACGTCTTATCTATCCACTGCACCATCGGAGCCTTTGCTTTACCTTTCTCTCGGCCAGTTTCTTAGCCTAACAGAGCTAGCAGAAATCATCCGTCAGTGGAGGATATTAAGGAAAGACGTAAATATGATAAAATTAACGGTAAAATCTGGCTGAGAAAAAGACAAAGCAAGGGTTTCAATAGTTCAGTTCAATAACACATGAGCTCCCGGAAAGGGAAATCGCGGGTTAGAAGCTCACCTGGTGTTCCAAGTTTTGCTCATTTTTGAGCATCATTGTTGTTGTAGTGTGTACCACCCTGTCTTGAAAAAAATAATAAGCAATAAATTGAAGTAAGCATTCAGGACCGAAAGTTTACACCTCGATGCGACGAGCTTCTGTGCGTAGTTAACAATTATATGGGGGAAAAACTTCTAGTATTTGACAAAGAAAGCTTGAACAATTATACTTTTCTGTATTCACGGAAATCTACGTTTTTAACAGTCGTAAATAGAAGAGTACATGTGAATCAACGAATAAAAACCTCGAAATCGCAATAATTTCCTTAAACACTTTTCCCACAAGGTCTACTGGCAAAGCGCAAACGCAACTTAACGAGGCATACGATTAAGAAAAATTTGGAAGAAGATTGAGCCCAACATCACTATAAAGTAAAAGGATATAATTTAAATTATAATGAAAGAGTAAGAGGCGAACAAGCAGTCCCTCCTAAAAGCGCAGTGAGTAGGAGGAAATCAATAATGGAGCGAGCTGGTGAATATCCAGAAATGGCAAATACTGGGAATTAAAATCGGTGTACTAAAGGAACGGTCTCAAAGCGAATAATTTTGTTCGATGAATGTTCACAGGAGTTCCGAGTAGTGACAGCTTGAGATGGGCGAACATTACCTAGGAATGGAGAAGTTCACAATAAAAAGTCGAAGTAAATTGATTACAAATCTGTAGAATGATCCAACGATTAATTGCTGAAAGCGATTCTTGTCCTGATATTTGTATTTCCTACATTTCCATGATAATACAGAAAAACAGTGCGTGAACAGCACACAGAAAGATTTCAAAGCTAAATCTTAAGTTCATGGTATTCCTTTCAGCTTAATTGGGTTCAATGCCGATTTGGGCTCCACAGATCGACCTCGCTGACGGGTGATTGCTGATAGCGCATATAGCAACACGGCTGCAAGAAATGCGAAACGAACGGCATGCATGGTGTGGTGGTGAACACGTTAGCCCCACGAATGGCTAATAACGAGGTCCAATCCCCGCCATAGACACTTTCTGGCCTGAGTTTTGCAATTATCTTAGCATCTTAACCTTTGTATTTACTGCCTACTCCTTTAAATGGCAGAGTATGTTGCGAAATATAACTCCTATGATGCTGAGATATTTGCAAAATTGCGGGTGATTGCCGATGGCAGTGATCGATGGAACTAGCTGAGAAACAGTCGAAACGAAAGACCCGCATAGTGTTGTGGCGAACGCGTGAGCCCCCAGAAAGGATAATAACGCGTTCGTTCACCGCTGCAAATACCTGCGGTCCGGAGTTGTGCAAGTATCTCAGCATCATAGGAGTTATATCTTAGCATCATTGTAGTTGTTTTTCACTACTATTTTATTGCGTAATACTTACTTGAATACCTGGCTGATAACACTTGAATGCTTATCACTGGCTGTGCATGCCCTAGGATAATTTCCATTCTTTTCTTTCCCGAGCCATTGTCGTCCATGATGGTGTTGTTTCGAGGACGGTGACGTCCAGGAGGACCATTCCATAATCCTGAAATTATTACTATCTACGAGTGTGGATGGTCGACGTTAGCCATGAAACGTCCGCCCATTTTTTGGATTGCCTTTCCATAAGATACTTGCACTCTCTTGGAGCCAACTCCACCATTCTCTTCGTTCATCTGTTATCTGTTCCTCTTATTATGTGACCGACCCGTCTGTTTCGCTGTTAATGTATATACTCCTGTATTCCAAAGATGTGATGGGTTCCGAAGATCCGAACTACGCAT
This sequence comes from Angiostrongylus costaricensis, assembly GCA_900624975.1. NCBI lineage: Eukaryota > Metazoa > Nematoda > Chromadorea > Rhabditida > Metastrongylidae > Angiostrongylus > Angiostrongylus costaricensis. Next base: position 68,205 of record UYYA01004146.1, on the reverse strand, counting down.
TTCGGCAACACGTGTGCCGGTTATATTTCAGAAGACATCGTTCAAGTGCTCTGAGTGGTGCGCAGTATTCTTGAAACGGTTGAGGTGCCAGTCCACTTCTCAACTGCATAACAGAGCCCTGAGATGACTGGTAAATCGAAAAGGTGTGCGCGGGGTTTTGGATCCATTAGTTGGTCGGTGTCTTATTTGAATGGCTAGAATGCGGCCCGTGCTGCCCTCTTTCTTCTGTCTAATTCCTCTTTTATGTTGCTCTCCATGTTCATCGAACGCTCAAGGTACACGTATGAGATGGTCTCTGTAATCACAGAAGCATCCAGTTCGACGATCTTCGCTTTCCACGATCAGTTCCTTATGAACTGGATTTTTGTCTTCTTTTAAGCGAAGTCCAATCTTTTTCCACGCTTCGTTCAGTTCAATGAGCGTTGTCTATCCTTTCCTAATACTCCTCGAAAAGATGACGATTTCATCCGCAAAACGAAGATTTGATAGGAATTTTCCATTAATATGTATGCCTTCCCCGTCCCAATCGAATGACTTCATTATCCACTGCAATACGGCAGCGAATACCTTTAGCGATATTCTCTCACCTTGTTGAATTCCTTTTCCTATAGTCAAGGCAAGCAGTCGATGGAAAAGCTGCATATTGGTGCCGCAGTCCTGGTAACAGTGTGTTAGTGCTCGTGTAAAGGAGAGTCTACTCCTTAGTGGTCGAGCGCCGTAAAGATTGCACTCGTTTCGGCGCTCTCAAAGGCGTTCTTGCAGTCGACAAAGATTAAGACGAGGGTAAATGCTACTCCCGACAGATTTCTAAGACCCGTTACACGGTGTTGATGTGGTCCATGCAGCAGAATCTCTGTTAGAATTTTGCTTGTTCAAATAGTAATGCCTCATCCAAGGTCTACGATATTCGCGAAAGGATAATCTTCGTGAATTGTTTGAGAACACACTCAAAATCATATTGGGGAGGGGGCAGTTACGAACATCCTTTCGGTCACCAAGGTCAGCTTTGCAGAAGCCCTACTCAGGTCGTCGCCACACCACGCATTCGTCGCGTTTGTAGACCAAAAGGATATTTGCCATCATCCGGCTAGTTTGATATCAGGACGGTGGTGATTCCTAGTGTTGGTTTACTCTTAGCTGGGCTTCCTGTTGGAAACCTCGAACTTTTTCACAGGTTCAGACGGCCTGCTGGGGCAAAGAACCTCCGTTGTACATCGCAGCCCGACACCCAGGAACAACTCCCAGCCACAATGTAGCGGTAAACCGTTTGGGAAGCAAAGGATAAAGTCTTTAACCAGCTTTTTAACTTTATAAGTTTTATAAAGTTATGGTTAAAGTTAAAGCTAGACAACTTTTTATACAGTCCTGTTGATTTCTACTGAAATGACAGTTTTTCTCACTTACATTTCGGAATATTATATAAGTGATCAAGTTATACTTTTTTTCGACTTGTATCAAAAAAGCATGAAGCTCTCGGCGTTGATCAAACCATGAGGAATGCGCCATGCATTCGATTCCATTAAGAATCGTTGGAAGTGATTTAATTCATTTCTGGCCTTTACAATGACTCGTGGTGGCCTACTGATGTATCGGGTCAGCGCTGCTATCCTCCCAGACAAGTCTAGTATCAATTTCCCAACCCCGAAGGAATGGAAGACTTGGTGAGCCATTGGCGCTGGGATCGATCCCATGTGTATTGCAGGGAGCCGCTACACGCGCCCATATTTAGGAGCACATTGTGTAACTCTACTGAAACTGTGATATATGTATATATGTCCATTTAAAGCACTAGGTAAACGACACATGCTTTCCCCGAAACCAATAACGTATAAATTTCCATATTTCTCGAAAACAACTATGGAATACTGAATTCGAAATAATTACTTACGCAGGATTTTATCCTACGACCATCACTGCGTCGCTGCAGGCTGTAAAATGTATTTCAGATAATCATCTTTTCGCGCTCGTCGAAACGGCACGTGCGCAAGCTTGAAGGACTGCTATTCACCCGTGCACTGTACACGCTTTCTTCCAAACCTTTATTTTACCGTATCCACCATTTAATAATTGTTCCTCTAATGAACTCGCTTTTACTTCATCACATCTTAACAAAAAATTTAGGCGTTATGCATAGGTAGTAGCTATTTATTTTTTCGATGGCCTTTTGTTAGCTGAAATCCTTCAAAAATTCCATTTGCTCGTGATTTTGATCTCATCAGTTGTTCCAGTCAACGTTCTTCTACTTGTTTTCCATCATATCGGATGTAAAGTTCATTGTTTATTCTTCAGCTCACGAATAAAACTGCATTTCGTCGCACATTATTCTTCTCCGCGGGTTTAAATGACACATTCATAGGTGGAAATGTAAAATATTCATTTGGCTATTGCTTCTTTTCACATATTTGTTTTAGAATATCCGATAGCTTCTAGTTATTACATTTGGACGAAGTCAGCCAATTATATATATATATATATATATACATATATATATACATATATATATATATATACATATATATATATCTTCTACCAACGCTTTACCGTCTCATCGTGGCTGGGAGGTGTCTTTGGGTGTCGGACTGCGATTTACAGCGGGGATTCATTCCCCCGGAAGGGTCCCCCAAGCTGAGAAGGAGCCCGGCGTTTCCATCAGGAAGCCCAGCTAAGAGTAAACCAGTACCAGGATCTACCACCGTCCTGGTATCAAATTAGTGGCATGGTGGCAAATCTACCTCTAATCCACAAGGGCTGCGACTGCTTGTGGTGGTGAAGACCTGCGGCAGACTTTGGCCAGGCTAGCCTTGGGATTCCAGTGAACCACAATGGCTTAACCAGCAAATCTCCGAAAAATGGAGACTGTGCTGTAGCCCACACAACTAGTGAGGATGTGCCATTCAAGTATCAAGTATGTGACAAGTATACATATATCTATTAGTCATTAATTGCCGTGATGTTCACTCATCCTTTCTGCGAAAAAATTTGTTTTCTGACCAAGAAATTGACCTTTCTTAGGTTCCAATGTTCTCCTCATTCTGCGTTGTCTTGTTTTTTTAAGCTTCAGTTTTTTTACGCCATTTTAGAATTCTCCGGATAAAATGGGCGGTAGAACGATCCGTGGCATCGGCGCTACTATTGTAAAGAAGTATCTACTGGAAATTTGTTACATTACGGAATCCCAGGTGCATAGGAATAGTAGGTCAACGGTGATAAAGTGGCATATATGTAAATGTGATTAATCTCTTGAAGGATTCCATGGGAAAATACAAAATTGTACATTATTGAGTTGCTTTCCTAAGGAAATAGGCTGTGGTAATGTAACAACGTTCAGTCGATGCAGCGTTTTCGTCTCGTAGCAGAATATGGTTAACGGGACTCCTTACGTAATAGTACCAAGTTGGTTTATTGTAAGGCTAATTCTGATGATCATTGCAGGAGCATCAATACAGTCACTACAATAAGCACTGATTTCAATAGGGTTTGTCGGAACGTTTGTGCTTATTTGATGCCGTAGCACAAAGTTGCTGTGATTGTGAGTTCCTTCTCGTTTTTGTTTTCTGTTTTCTAGTTAAGCAGTTAATTAAGATGCGTAAACGACGTTAAGGTTATATTTCCCGGTTCATTTAATCAATTCTTACAGAATTGGCTTATGCCATTCTTCCCTATCGATGTTGTTATCACCTTGTTTATCGCAAACATTAGACAATCGACTATACAAAGGTAAGTAGATAAATGTCAACTACTATTAAGACCCACTTCGCGTTTAGGAATGAAACGGATATTTCTCCTTTTCACAATATTACTGCTTATCAATGGTACTATAGAACTAGCAATTTAGAAGCATAAAGGACTGGCTCGTCAAAAGAGAAATTTAGGTTGAGTAAGAAACTACCATGTTCAACCACTAGGCCATAGGAAGCCGAAGTTTGCTTGAGGTCGAGGAAGGTGACGTCACTAAACTTCACGAGAAGCCTGTAAAACATTAAACAAATCTCCTTGGTTCTACGTACCGACTTGATAATTTTCGAAGAACCCGAGCTATTATGTTAGTAGAGCAATAAGAAAATCCTACGATCTCCAATTTGTATCCGTGGGCGTGAAGGTGTACGTAAGGCTCAGGTGTACGAAAACAGAAAAAAAAATGACAGGAGATTAATCACTAGCAATCGTAAACCGATAGATGAAAGTCAAAAACGCCAATAATTGAAAACCGTACGTTTTCCATTTTTAAGAGAACTTTAGCACTTTAGCACTGAATAGCCGTAGAGCCCCCGTAGTGACAAACAGCCACGTCAAACGCTCGAGTAGGGAAACCCTGCCACATGAGATGGATCCAAATTCTATTTCGTCATTGAAAGTATGTTTGACAACCACAGACTCTGATCCATTGTATTTGTACTTCTCTTACTTACACAGAAAGAGTACACCACTACAATCAGAATAAAGTAATTTACACCGCATGGATTGTTGAGTAAACCCATACCGAGTCTTCTCAAAGGATGTGTCCACTCTACTACGGTACTGAGGTCGCTTCGGGACCAACACTTGTGTCCTGGTTGCACCACAATTATAGAAAGCACTGAGTTCTTTGGTACATGATGTATCTTCAACAACAAAGGTTTCAAGAGTATTGAAGGGAACTGAAGTTACAGTTAAGAGTGGCGGATAATCAAAAATGTTAAAGTGACATGATAATCAGATGAGAGAGTCGACCTAAGCCGCTTACATAACCCTCTGTTAGTTCTTATCACCACCACATGGTTATGTCCTAGATTTACTACCGCTTAGATCTGAATACCGACTCAACATTGGTGCCGGAGTTCCGACGGTGGCTCAAATCCGTCGCTCACCCCCCCCCCCACGATCGGTGCCCGCCGCGTCAGAGACGCAGAGGATTTGTGTGTCTACTGTCTGTGTAGGCAACGCGATCTGTCGCCCATTTGCCACTGTCCACACAATGAACGAATCGATCGAGGGAATGTCCTAGGCCGTGACTCTATGCGCTTTTCTTCTGTGTTCCTAGATCGTGGGTTACTCCGTTATTATGGTTACTGTTTCAAACGTCCGAAGTGTTCATGAATGTCACGCTGTTGCCCAAGCTCTCAATTATTGTCCTAGTATGCGTATTGGATGCAGTGCGCAGTGACAAACCTTCAGCTTTCATTCGAAGAACGGATGGTCGCTGCTTGACTAAGCACATATGTCTTTTTTGTCGTTAGCTTTCTATGTGCATTGAACTCCTATTCCTTTTCGAAACTTGTTCGACGTCACTTTGAACCCGTGTATGGGAAGCATGAATGGTATTCGATGCATTCGGTTGTGCAGCCGCGTTGCGTCACTCCTTGCGTCGCGGTTGATTGCCCGCCATTTGAATGTACTCATTCGTTTTAGCTGGTGGTTGGTTTGTAATGTGGATATTTCCGTTTTTGTGGGAAATTTCAGATGCACTTCCTTGTACTCCGAGTATTTATTTATGTACTTAGTGTTTTTAAAATGTTTTCGTGCCATTATGTGACCCGAATCTTCATTTCAGGTTCTACACAGGTATGTCTGGTAATGGTTCGCAGAAGGTCAGCGACGTTGTAAGCACATCTGGTGATGGAGCCACAGCAAGCATAGCAGATGAAAACACAAAGAAGCCTGAAAATCCATGGGCGTCACCTCGCCAGGTAGCTGTCATGAGAATACAATTGCTTTCTGTATTCCTTTGGCCAGGTGTTTCATTCTTTGTAGACTTCTTTTTAGGAGCCTGTCAATGGCATTGTTCAACCTCGCGTTATCCCTCCAATGGGGAAACCTACAAGGCACACCAATCAGTTGGACTATATTTTGAATACCGTGCTTAAGGAAGTAATGAAGCACAAGCATGCTTGGCCATTTAATGTTCCAGTAGACACGGTCAAGTTGAATTTGCCGGTACGTTTGCGTAGTTCTCACTTGTAATTAGCTGGTGTCTGGCTAATTTAGTGTATTTGTTATCTGTTAAGTAATGGAGAATTTAGGATTACCACAAAGTCATTCGCCGACCCATGGACATGAAAACAATTCAGAAGCGCTTACAGAACATCTATTACCATTCTGCAAAGGAATGCATGGAGGTTAAATATTTTATATACATGTATATGCCGACATGCATGCATATGCATATATGTACGTATACGTATATATATGTACAAATATATGTGTGTACGCAGATGTGTATATGTCTTATATTATATATGATCTAGGCGTATACGTACATATGTGTGCGTTGTGTGTAGTGTGTGTATGAACATTGTATGTCTACGTATGTGTATATACCTATACGTGCATGTATATGTGTATATATATATATATACATATATATGTACATGTGATGTAAATACATATATGTGTAATATGCAAGTTGATACACATGCATAAATTTCTATTATAATATACGCCTGTTACGTGTGTACACCTATTTACCCAAGTGCACACATGCGTAGTATGTGTTCATCGTATTCATGTGCATATTTCTGCACTGGACATATGTACATATATATGCAACATATGGCATATATAGATGTGTGTGTGCGCTCATATGTACATGCATAGATGTGTGCACACGTAAGCATATATACAATGTGTATATGTGTATATATATATATGTATACATGGGTTTAAAATAACAAGAAAAAAGTTAGCAGGTGTTGGAATTTCCGGAACCATAACAATGAACCGAGCCTTATACGAATGCTCTTGTACTTTTTTTTACGATGTTCTTGTTCATAAGTTCCCTCTATTTTGGATTTCCATGTTCGAAATGTTGTGTTCTCCGTTTCTGTGTAAGATATTTCAAGTTTTTTTTTTTTTTTCGTGATTAAGGCTCAGTAATCTTGGAGTGTGTCATAAAAGATGGCTTTGTGCAAGAACAAAACATATGGGGAGCTAGTGTATGCAGCAAAAGCAACAATGTATAGATGCCTTTTGATAGGTACGAATGGCGAAATGTGAATTGACAAGTGAGCGATTTCGAGTTGATCCGTGAGGTAATATCGGAGAATCTCCAACAATTGTACCACCAGAATAGGAATCTATGAGCGTTAACATCGTAATGTAGAAACAGAGACATGATACTTGGTTCGCTTTCAGTTTCGGACATACCAATTCTGTAACTGGATTCCATTTCTGTTGTACGGTACAACTGGTTGATAGTGTGGAGATTCTCCGATATTTTGTAGGACATAATGACAATGTTCAACAACTGCTACACTTTCAACCCTCCTCACAGTGAGATCGTTTCGATGGCTCGCGAACTCGAACAACTCTTCTTGGCCAAGATTGCTGATATGCCTGATGATGTAAGTATTCTACCGATTTTCACTCCAGGATTTCGAAGATATCTTCCGGAACTGTTACACCTTCAATCAAGTGGAAGACGATGTGACAATTATGTGCCAAAACGTCGAGAACGTGTATAGGGACTGTATGCAGAATTTACCGGCCGAGGTTTTTTGATTTCTAATTTGATGTGCGCAGATATGCTTCACTGTACCAAAAGAATCTTATCTCGTCACTTTCTAGCAGAATAACATGTGCTTAAACAGTTTCGATATGTATTTCAGTTGGTTTTAGGAAGTGGAGATAGCACGACCGTCTTCTAAGCGTGGTCCGAAAATTGTGCGGAAAGGTCCGTCTCCAGCTCCGACCGGGGCGCGGAAGTCAGCTTCATTCGTTCGAGGTGGGAGCGAGGATGCCCATCACGTCTTAGAACATTTTCATAATGCGACAGTTAGAGGTCTGCATGGTCTCACTCCTATATCTTGTTAATTGCAAAAATAACTACAGGTCGATGCAGTCTTCGAGGGTGGATGTTTCTTACTGGAATTGTTAAACTGCGAAATGTAAGCTACGCCGTATTAACATCATAATTTTACAGCTTCGAGGGAGTCGTCAATACAAAGGGGAGCTGCTGATAGCTCTTCTGTGCTTGGTGATTCTGATGTTCCGAATGTAGTAGAAGAATCGTCAAGTGGCACAAGTCTTGATGTTCCGGTATTTATTTACTACTGAAAGAAATGTTTTCTAAACTATGGATATCCGTTATCGTAGTTTCAAGTGTTTCCATACAGATAAGTTCGTCGACACTTCATCCCCTTAAAGTACAGAAAGGTGTGAAAAGGAAGGCAGATACTACTACGGGTGTTTTAATTGAAGAGGATTCTGGAAAGGTAACCAGGTTATATTACCTCGATAGATTTGTTGGTAACTTAGAGTGGTTTTTTTCCAGGTTCCCCGTCGTGAATCATCTCGACCAGTTAAGAAACCTGCACACTTTATAGATTATACTCAGTTACCTCCAAGATATAAAGGCAAAGCTACTGAAACTATGAAGTTTTGCCACAAGGTGCTGCACGAGTTGATGGGCAAGAAATGCAAGGTTAGCACCAGTGTTCATCTACCTTGTTACGATGTTGACTTTTTTCAATTTGGGTATTTACAGACGTTCAACTGGCCATTCTTGGTTCCTGTCGATGTAGAAGGAATGAAATTGTCTGATTATTACGATATTATCTCCAATCCTATGGACCTTGGAACAATTAAGAAGAAATTGGACAACAAACAATACGCAAATGCACAGGAGTTTGCGGATGATATTCGATTGGTTAGTTTACTACTTATTAGTCAGCTGAGTAGGATTTACATAGTTCGCGTACAGGTGTGCAACAATTGTTTCCTCTACAATCCGAGTTCCGACGCAATTTATCACCACGGACGATCTCTTTTGCGAGCTTTTGAGGATCGGGTTAGTTGATTTTTGGCATGTGTAGGATGTATCTTTTTTAGGATGTGTAAGCCAGTTTATATATTTATATGGGGGTTGTCGATAGCAATTGAATGAATGCGGATAAATAAAGCTATAATGGTAGTCTCGGAGGAACTTTTCATAAGAGTTCATTTCACACTCATATTTTTTCAATAAACTGGGATCTTGACGATTACATCGAGTGCTAATTTGCTATTTAGTGGACTCATTTACCTACGGATGAAGATGTTGATACAAATGTGGCTACCTCATGTGACGTTGATGACGATGACCAGCTTGAATCCTTCCTCAATAATGTATTGAAAATTATTACATTACAACCGTCATTTAAACCTCGCTGCAACTTTTTTTTAGGTGGGTGCTCAACGAAAGAAGCTGCAAGAGCGTATTGATCAACTAGCACAGTACTGTGAGGAGATAGCGCAGCTTCGGCTTAAGAGGAAAGAAGCGAAGCTTAACGATACACCCATGCCGCCTTTTCCTCAGAACTTGGTGACCTCTGTGCAGCAAGCTCTTACGCAGTTTGGTTTGTCTGTTCAGCCGTTGACATCTACAAGCAGAGTTCGTCGAGCCACTGTCAGTCATGTTAATGATGACTCGCCATTGTCCAATGGCCCTGCGACGTCGATTTCACCACTGGTAGGACTTCTCATTGTTTGCATTACCATACCACTTAGTGGGATTTGCTATTTTAGCCTCGAAGAGATTTGAAACGTCCTCCTCCTATTACGTCTAATGAACCGTCAAAGCTGTATTGTGGTCGTGGTCGAAGACCTGGTTCAAAAAACAAGCCAAAGGCAGAGGCTTCGGCGAATGGAAAACCATGGAAGGACGATTATGAATTTGACTCTGGCGATGAAGCATCTCATGAGCCCATGTCATACGATGAAAAACGGCAGCTCAGTCTTGATATCAATAAGCTTCCGGGTGACAAATTAAGCATGGTTGTCAGTATAATCGAGAGCAGAGAAGATTTATCAGTAAGTGGTTTGTAGTTTACCCACTGTTGCTTTTGTTGCATAAGTCTTATCCTAGGATATTAGTCCCGAAGAAATTGAGATCGACTTCGAAACACTAAAGGCCGTTACACTCCGTGATCTGGAAGCTTTCGTAGCGGCAGCTCTTAAGAGGAAGCCGCGAAAAAGTAAGCATTACGCATACGGCGTGTATAAATTTTCCATATTCATGGTTACTTATCGTTGTAGCAGTGCGAAGTGATAACGAGACGCGTAAACGTGAAATTGAGGACAAGATCAAGAAACTTGGTGGTACAGTATCGGCGCAACAAACGAATAAGAATGGTATGTATCATCGATTGTCGTTTAGTGAGGAAAAGACCATTCATTTTGGTTTTGAATTTCGAGAAATCAATGGATAGACCATTTTTAATAAGATTGTTGTGTTTTAGCATCTACCTCAGATGCTCCACGACATGCAGTTAATCGTGCTCGTTCATCATCAGAGTCCTCTTCTGGTAGTTCTGGTTCGTCTTCATCATCGAGCAGTGACTCGTCTGACTCTGAATCAGGTTAGGCGGGTGGTGTATGGGCGGCGCAAGGGCACTCGATCTCTCTGTTTGGGTGGCGGGCTAAGGGCCGAGTCGAGTTCCCCCGTCCCGCCACCCCCGTCTTAGCCTACCAAGCGTTTTAGTTTTACACATTTTTTCATATTAACCAAAATATACAAAGTCGAGAGTACATTTGTTTTTGGTGGCTTATAATTATGTCTCTGTAAATATCACATCTCACTCCCCTTTTTGTTCCCATCTCCTTCCTATCCCAGAAGGAAAACTCATATTGGTGCATCCACGTCCAAACGGCAAATCGGGTTGCCGTACTCGAACTCGTACTTAGTGCTAGCTTTTCGCTATTAATTTTCGTTTGGTCACAATTATTATTGACCTGACTAATGTAATTGTTAACTTATTAACTTGTGGTACGTCTTATCTTCATAACATTTACCATCTCTTTTTTCAATACAGTTTTTAATTTGTTGACTCGGAAAAATTTAACTCGAATCTCATAAGTAACCATGTTGTAATGTTTGTCATGTTTTTACTACGACTTGAATGTTTTATATGGCTAACATATTTCGCTTAAATTATTTAATCTGCTCAGTTTATTAATAATGGCTCTAGAATTAACTAGACTCAACATTTAAAAAGTGATAATAAACCATTTCACCACCATTTCATATTCCCACACAATACAGAGAGATCGAGTTGCGCCTTAAGTGGGTCTTTTTAGGCTTTTTTTAACTATTAGTTTTTTTGCTTTGTTCTTGGAACAAGTCGCTCAAGTCAGAAAGAGCAGAAAACATATCACATATTCACTACACTAGTTCAATTGTTACGTTGGTTGTATTGTCGATAGGACGTTAACGGTATAGTGTTAGGAATAACGCTTTATATTTTTGGCCATCTCCATAGGCGTAGCAGTACACAAGAATCCTTTAATGCACACGATTTTACGTATTTCGCAGAAATTAGGCAAATTGTCTTCAAGTTTTTTACACAATAGGGCAAAGTTTGAGAGTGCGTGGTCTTTTTGTCAAAGTGAATCTATAGTAATCGAATTGGCCTTTTTGTCAAAGTGAATCTATAGTAATCGAATTGGCCTTTTTGTCAAAGTGAATCTATCTATAGTAATCGAATTGGCCTTTTTTGCCTTGACCATGGAAGGCGTTGATGTTTTGTATATTCGGAACGTAGGTTAAGACACGGTGTAGATCCAGCTTAGCGCTACACGGTATTGTACCGGCTTTTAGAATGGATACCAGTGTATTTCCATGGTTATTACACCTTTGAAGCGTCTTCACTTTTCTGGTGATATCGGTGATACCTATTCACTTTCAACGGAATAAATATCTCCGAATGCTCCAGCCACGTCCTTCTGGCTCGAGAAGTTAATGTGATGAGCGAATTTGTTCCACAGTTGAATAGGAGGAATGGAGCGGTTCAGTGAGCTTGCATTGGCATCGAAGATCTACTGAGGAAGCCGAGGAACACTTTATTCCGTCCCCATCTTTCCAACTGCATAGTTCTTCATGCCTCAACATACGCGTCAAGAACCTAGTCATTATGTATTCGGGGTGAAAAGTGACTGAGCTCTATTGGACTCACATTTGGCATGTCGGTGCCGCAAGTATCCCGACTACGCAGGCAAAAGATTCCAATGTTCTAACCCACATCAACGGTTAAAGATCAGACATGCCGTTGTGTATGCCAGCATGTCGAAAGGTAGTTGGGGTGAACACGTGGTGCATTTGATTGGGAACTGATGGACAAGAAGCTTTAGAAACTCGATTCCTAGACGTGTTAAACAAAAGCAGGAGGATTGGCCACCCATCCACTGGTCACGGTCTTTCACGAGAACCTTAGGAAAAACATATGATGCTCAGCGAGTTCCTCGGACAAGTGAAATTTGATGCAGGTATTATGGGGAGATGATTGATTGTGGTCATCGAGGTGTTTCCTGTCTTTGTATTACCAATAAATATGGTCAAATTTGGTTGCACTAAGTTCTTTGCCAACTTTCCCTTCCAAAATCTTCCTGTTCTGTTTTCAAAAGCAAAAGGCTGTTTTAGGAAAATATGGCAACAGCGAATTTATTTCTAGACTCGATCATATGAAAGTGCATGCGACGGTAAAAATGTGTTTATGACAATGCTTGTCAACAAAATAACTATTCTGAAATGTTTTAGACGCCGAATCTCTTCGCGGGAAAAAGGAACGAAGTCAACCGGTCTTATTTAAGAAAGGTGAGACTTCACAGTCTAATTCCACTGCAATCAGTTCTTCGAATGAGATTGAAAGTAGTGCTCTTAAAAGCGGACCAGTCGCAGATCCATCCACCGGTAATCGTAATGTTCGGCGAGTCCCGAAGTCTGATGCTGTTGCTTCTACATATTCTGTGATGTCGCCTAGGAGCGACCATGAACTTTGTATTGTGAGCACAGAATTAAGGACGGCTGCAGCATCTGTTCATGGACGGAATAGTGCCGTTACAACATCATATGATACCGCACTGGCTGGTCGTAGTGCTTACATTTCGGAGCAGGAGGTTGATAATAACGATGGTTCTGGCAAGGAGGGTGCTCTCTCAGAAGTAATTGATGCGTCGAATATACAACACAGTGAAGCCACAAGCTCTGAAAGTACTACCAGTGGTGTTTCCTCAAAAAAACCAGTAACTGGTATCTTTGCGGGAGTCCCACGCATGTGCCCTCGGAGTCTTGAAAATCCTTCGTCTTCTTCACGTCCGTCTTCCCTTCCACCTACTCATCGTTCACAATCTCAGTGTCGTAGAAATTCGACGGGTGGTTTTGATGGCTGCAATCGTCTTAATTATATAAGAAGTCCCAAGAATTTCTATTCTCGTGGTGTCTCTTTATCACCTTCATTCGATTGCTGTACTGCTCGCGCAGAAGACTACAGTTTATTTCTTAGTGAAGAGTCTAGTGCTCATTTAACGCATTGTGAAATAAAGTTGACCGAGCCACCTGTTAAACCTAATCGAGAGATAGGCGACTCCCTAAAACATGATCGCCGTGGCAACCAAATGGTGGCAATCAAGAAATCTGATGCTACCATTTCTACATCGACTACCCGTGATTTCCACAGTGCGTCTGGAAGGACTGCTGGAGTACACAGCATCTCTCCATCACTTCCAGGTTGGCTTCACTAATTACTACATTGTTATTTGTTTCAAGGAGTCTTATTTCTAACTGGTAGTCGTTTAGCAGTTCCTCATGAGGTTTCGAAATCCGCGAAGTCCAATTTAGCCGGTGAGCATTCACTCCATATCTCTTGTTTTCAGTCCGATTTTTCATTTTCGAAAATGTGTTTCAAGGTATATCAATACTTGATCAACTACTTCCTGATGAAGATTCTAAACAAAAGACATGTACAAGCTCAACGAGTAAGCTATTTTCGCACCCTAACTACTTTATTTAACTTGTGCAACTCTGTACGTAAAAAATTCGGTTCTACTGGCTTGCTCCCACGAGTTAAATGTTTAAAGGTCTTTCAATTCTTGACGAATTACTTCCTGTCGTCGATACCAAGTCTTCAACGCCATCCACTTCGGGAGGTATTGCAAATTTCTCCACATAACGACATTTCTTATTCTAATTCTGACTTTCATCCAGGTACCACAATTCTTGATCAGCTGCTCTCCAGCGATAGTGTGACTATCGGAACACCATCTTGCTCCGGTAATTGAGTAAAAAAAGTACCTCTACGATGCTGAAAAAATTGATCTTCTCTTGTAGGACCTCCCAGGTCTGAATACCGTGGACAAACAAGAGCTATGAAAGTACGAAGTCCAAACTTAACACTGTGTATGTTATGCATATTTGTAATATATATTCGTGCATATTGAAAGTTTTAAATCGGAGGCATTCCAGGTATCCCTAGTCTAGAAACTCTTCATCCAAATCCTTCTCTCGTGTCGATCAAAGCTGCCGAGAAGTTAGAGCAATTCAAACTTCAGGCCAAACTCAAAGAAGAAAAGGTTTTTTTCGTTTTTGCTTATTTGTAATTTAGTTACATGATTACGTTTAGTAATATTGTCGATTAAATCTGTTATATTAAAGCTAAGAAATTAGGGTAGGAAATTTAATACAACGTTTAAAGAGAACGTAATATAGAGAAAGCAACTGCGTATGGACGAGGAGCAGCGTCGTCGTGAAAGAGATGGGCTACGTGCCATCGGTGGAATGGATCACGACAAGGGACATAATTTTTTTCGTGGCGAAAACCGCAGCGATTGCACTCGCCCTACCTCCCTCTCTTCCGGATATTCCAGAGACTTTCTCCGTGGCTTTCACCATTTAGGAATATCAAACGACATTTACAGAGGGTCGCGTCATGGCGGAGATCGTAACATAGTTAAGGATGATTATCGTGATGGAAATGTACATTGCGAGAGCTACCATGATTCTCATCGCGACAATAATCGTGGGCAGAGAGATGACCGCGAAGAATATTCTTATCGTCAACAACCACTCGAACCTGGAGTATCTCACCGATTTGTAGCCAGTGATGGTGTTACTTCACATGTTCTTACTCAGGAAGGTGCAATGCTTCTTCGTAAGGAGCAGGTATGATTTTTAGACTTTGGTCACATATTCGCAGGTATTTCTATTATGCGGTACATTAAGGAGAGGCGTATGCGTGAACTAGCGAAAGATGTTGACTTGACAAGCCAGATGGAGTTGATGGCGAACTTCGAAGCGAGCTTTTGATTTATCGATCTCCTAGTTTTGTGCCTATCACTCAGGACTTACGAGTTGAACGTGCCGGTGTCAATGATGTTTTTTGTTAATTCTTAATAGTTTAGACGTTCCTATCACTGTTGAAATATCAAGAAGATAAGAGGAATTATTTTGCTCCAGGGTATGCGTTGCTTTCCGAATTTCCCATTTTCTTATGCTGTTCTATTTTTCTAAAGAACAGTGATAGTGTAGAGGGTATCATCCATGGCCCTGTACTCCATGGTAGGGGGTTCAAAGACGTTGGGAACGTTTCCATTTTACATTTGTGGAAATCTTGTCCGCCCATGTACAAACATTGGAATAGTTTACCGTAGAAGTACATTTATGATGGGGTTTCCCAGTGACTGTTCTGGAGGGTGGTGTGTTTAAAGATAGTTTTATTTTGATAGTAGTCCTACAAATTTACTTTAAAAATGGAAATTCACGTTCTATTTCATCCGGGTGCATAGTAATTCCTCGTAACGCCCATTACTGTGGAGATACATGGAAGGAGTCTATGCTAGACTGAAGAGTGATGCTTGAGGGCGGATGTATTCACATTTTTTCGTGTTTTTACCTTCCTCTTCCTTTATTTTTGTTTTAACGTATCCTAAATCTCCAGTTATTGCTTTATTTTAGTGTTTCCCTTTCTATTTATCGTCTCTGCTACTTGATATTGAGCTCCTAATTCCTCATATTCAGGTCTTTGACGTATTGCTATGTAGTTTCTATATTGCTCCAATTATACGTGTTGTAGTAGTTAGTATCGGTGTTCGTTCGGCACGAAAGCGCTACAACTGCGTCCTATTATTTCCTACCTAACATTGTCTAGAAGTATTTTAATTTAATGTATCTTCATCTGTTTCGAGAAGGCTTTTTACTATTCGTTTCTCTATTTTTATATTTGTTTCCACTTTTCTACTGCAATAAATGCGAGAAGTTTAGAGAGTGATCCGACATACGTATGATACAGTTAAACATGAATAGCGTTCAAAATTTGCACGAGACAGTTTTCTCATAGATAAGGCTTAGTTATAATCACAATCTTAACCCTTTTATTTACTGCCTTTTTCTTCTTAATGGCAGGGTATGTTGCGAAATATAACTCGTATGAAATGCTGAGATATTTGCAAAACTCCGGACCGCAGGTTTATGCAGTGGGGAACGCTGTTGCCCTTACCGGGTAGCAGCGCGCTTCACAACCACACCATACGGGTCGTTCGTTTCGCTTGTCTCCCAGCTATCGATCCTTTGCCTTGAGTAGATCGATCTCCTGATCAATCCCGCTGACGGGTGATCTCCAGATCAATCCTGTTGACGGTTGATTGCTGATGGCAAAAGATCGATAGAATTAGCTGAGAGACAAGCGAAACGAACGACCCGTATGGTGTGGTTGTGAAGTGCGCTGCTCCCCGGTAAGGGCAACAGCGTTCCCCACTGCATACACCTGCAGTCAGGAGTTTTGCAAATATCTCAGCATTTCGTACGAGTTATATAAGGCTTAGTATTTATCTACAGATTTTCTATGGATTTCATCTGGCTTGATTTTCTTACTTGGACAACCATCACAAGTTCCCAGGATCGAATTTCTCTTAATGCTCTTAATTTCTCTTAATCGTAAACACCATGCTTTTGTATCCTATGCGTGCCTAGTGGACCCAATTTGTTGTTCCACATAGACGCTTATACAGGCGGTTACGAATTAACTGACGACGTAGAGTAGCCAGTAGCATTTCAACTATCGCTAGCGATTCCTCTAGACCTGCCCTTCTCAAGTATCTTTTTATAGCTACGCTTACTTCATCGCTTATAAAAGGCAACATAAACGAGACTTTCTTTTGCAAAATGTTTCGCTTGGGCGCGTCTCTCTCCTTCTAAACTTATCTCGTGAGGTTACTGTGTCGTAGCCATTGAAGATGGCTATTTGCCGAGTGAATCGTGCGATTCCTTTAATTCGCCCATCGAGCACACGGAGGTGGCTGCTGGGAGCGTGTTTCTCACATTCATCCTCTTTATGTGTGAAGGGTGCAAAGAAAGGAAATGAACGAGGGTGTTTTTACTTTTTTCGGTACCATTTTGTCACGTAGCCGCTATTTGATAAGTTAATCAGAACGTTAACGAATGGGAACCAGTTTTCTTTCGGTTTCTCCAGGGTGAACTTAATGTACTCAGACTGATCGTTCAATAATTCAAAGCATTTTTCCATCTCATCCTGCGTAGAGAAGACGACAAAACAATCGTCTACATATCTGTAGTGGAGTAGTAACCGAAGACAGAGAACAGGGGCTTCTATCTTAGACGTAAACACAATGTCAAGGCTTGATGCCAGTCGCTGTTCCATTGCCGGTCCACTTATTTGCGCGAAATATTTCTCAGACCACCTGAAAATCGAGTAGTTTAGGCACTCCTTTAAAAGAGACATTAGCTGCTGGATGGACAAGCCATGCATATTTATTCTTCCTTCATGTTCAACAAGAAGTTCGTGGATGGCTTGCATTGCGGAGTCAGGAATCATCACAAGTGTGCCCGCCGGTGTATCTCTATTTAATTGGTATTGTGCTTCTTCTGTACAGCTTTTTTTCTGAATTCTCGAGATGGCTATGGCAAAGGATCGCACGACATTTCCCATTGTTGGGCGGAAGGAAGTTGCGCTCAATAACTTGCATGTGCTCTTTTTCTAGCCTGGGTGTGGCAAAAAACAGTTGTAGACACTTTTTTGTAATACACACATCCTTTGAAATGAATCGGGAGAATTCTGAATATGGACGAGGACAGAAATGAGATGACCCTATATAACCATAATGCTGTTTGAAAATGTGCGTTTTATTTTATTAGTGCCGATATCACAAACTAAAATCAGCTTGGTCGAAAGTTGTAACAAGGTGAAATTTTATTGGAATGGCCAATTTTGTATACAATTCAAAACAGAATTTAACTGAGCGATTCTTGTGCCTAAAGTGTGTTCAAACCACTTTGTGAAGTAAATGAAAGCGTATCAGATCTGGGCGGTAAATGCATTGAAGAACTGTGGACATTTATTTTTGTGTGTTGCTTCATCAAAATCACCTCAAACTAGAAGTTATTTGAGGAAAAAACATGAGATGGATGACTTCGGTTCGACCAGATGAATATCTCTTACATGAATATTATTTCGAAAAGTTGCCTATGTACTATTCTGTATTGGTAAATCGATATAAGGGGCATAGTTTTGGAATAAGAAGCAGTAATATTCTGTTTACTACGGTCTGAACAGGACTTGGTCATTCAAAGAAGAAAGCACTATAGCCAATACACAGCTTTAAGAACTCCGTCCACGTAACATTTTGCAAGTAATTCCTCATATTTTCGGAAATCGAATCAAATCATTTTCCTGAAAGCTTATATGTCAAACAGACTGCCAGACAAGAATAATGCTTTTTCTTCAATTCTATGTTAAGGTAAAAACACTTTTGGTTTCAGTCTCTCGTTTACGACTAATCTCTATGAGTTGGCACATTTTTTTAGTCTCACATACGTTGTCCTACAAGAAACAAAATACGAGAAGACCGACATGTGTCAGCCAAACAACAGGAGACTTCTCATAGGCGGAGAAAATGTCCCGCTACGAAATTTCGGTGGCGCAGGCTTTGTAGTCCACTCGTTTATTGTCCATCTTGTCGAATCGTTCGAGACCCCTTCTCCTCGGATGCGGACGCTCTCCGTCTTCAATCAGCCCGTCATAAGAATAACACAGTCATCAGTTACTACTCACTGGCCGATGCAGATGATGGGTACGAATCAGACGCGTTCTGTTCTGTTATCATCTGGAAAAAACTATTGGCAATAATAAAGCATGCTACAGATTTCATTTCGGTTACAGAACCAGAAAATTTGAATAAGGACGAAGAAATCAGAATGGAAACCGCCCTCCAAGACTCATGTCTGCAGCATTCTTCTACCAAAGAAACTCGTTTTTCCAGAATTGGGAATCTCACTACGTCAATACTCATGCGGAGATCGACCGCATAAATAAGAACAGAAGATGGGGCCTTCTTGAGGCACCCGTGGTCCCATTATTTTGTATTGTGTCCGATCACTACCTTCTTCAAGCGGACATTCGATTGAGCCACAAGCTGGGAAGGAATTCGTGTCATCCCCCAAGAAGGAGAATTCAAGCTATATATGACAAGAATTGGTACCGGACTTGTCTGAGAAAAAATCACTTTGTGCTAGGATTGGGAACGCTCCAGCCCGACTATCTCAGGACTCCAGGGAGAATCGCTCGACCAGCATTCTACGACATTCAATATGAAATGAGAATGATCAAGCGGCAACCGAAGCCACACGTAAAAGTTGGAAGATCTTCGTGGATAATGGATGCGATGAAACGAATCGAATATGAGAAGTACTGGGATCTGCACAGCAGACGTGAAGATAGGTCAAATAAAATTAAAAAATATGACAAGAAGATTCTGAACAAAATATTATTTAGAAGTAATTGACAGATTAAAGAAGATTCCATCGAGGACTATAAGCTCTTGTCGAAGCAACTAAACTTCTGCCTAACTCGTCTCAGTTCCTGAAACAAGAAATGCAGAGCGCACCTTCATTGCCACTAAGGAGTTTGTCGAAAATGAGAACAAAATTGAAGCTTAACCCTACTGCAACACGTTTAACACGTCCAGTAACAGATGCTAGTTGCTGGATAGCTTCGCAGAATGATCTAGTCGGTACGTGAAGAAGAAACTGTAAGAAGCTGCAAGAAACAGGACCAATCCAAATGCCGTCAGGACGGGCGCGAGTTATAATGTTCCGATATCAACACTTATAAACGGAGATCGGATCACCGAAATTCGCGCAATGATAGAGAATTGATAACGGAGAAGTTCTACACTACCTCTTTCCGTTCCACATTACGATCTCACACCATAAATCGGCTCTGAAGAAACAGCACCTGGAATTTTTCCCTCTGAGGTTCGATTTATGAGAGAACATGAAAAAACACACAACTTCAGATCTCGATAATATCACTGCCGACTTTTTTAAGGTGGGAAAGCTACAATCTACATGAGCTTCTCTCAACCCATGTGAAATCCTGCGTTCAAAAAGAGCGAAGAAATCGTTGGGAGACGCCTCGCACAAGAAAGGTCACCACCGGAGGGATCTTCGTAACAATCGGCGGATATGTTTGTTGAATGTACTCTAGAAGCTGTTCACGAATACTGTCTTGTCGTGCATATCAAGGACATTGGATGAGGTGCAAGCAGTTGAGCAAGCATGATTTCTTCAGTGGCTTTGCTACATGAATCATATCAGAACTGACTCAACGGTCATAGTAGTTTATCAGGAATGCTACTGGCCGAAAGTCCAGACCTTTGACGACTATGGGAAAAGTTTGGGAGCATCGAGACGAAAGAAATCCTATCAGCGGTGATCGACCAAATGTGGACACGTCCTACAAAAGACTTCTATCTCGCTGTTGTAGCGATTGCACACAAAAAATATACAGATTTTCAGCAACCTCTTACCATGCCCATAGGAAAAGCTTTCCAGCAAGGCGACACCATATCGCCAAAACTGTTTACTGCTGCATTGAAGCAAATAATGAAGTCACTTGATTGGAAGGCATACGTATTGATGGGAATATTCTGTTAAAACTTTGTTTTGCTGACGGCACTAGACAAAAACCAATGACGTCAAGGAAGCGAAAAAAAAGGATTGAAGTGCGCATGATTCGCAAGGAGACCCAGTTCACGATGAACAGATGGTTGAACAGATGAAGAGATGCACAGTGCGAAGATGAACACATAGATAGTTCTCTGAATACAGAAAGCACCTTGTATGTGTACCATGAGGGAACAGATGGATGGTTCTCTGATTACAGAAAACACTTTGCATGTGTACCATGAGGGAACAGATGGATGGTTCTCTGATTACAGAAAACACTTTGCATGTGTACCTTGGGGTTCAATAGGCATGGAGGACAACATGAGAGAGGAATTGGAAAAAAGAAGGAAGGCAGTGTGAGGAAGCCGCCGACCAACTAACGGAGACAAAACTCCGCGCTCACTTTTTCCGTTCAACAGTCCTTACAGCGCTCTGTTGTGCAGCATATTCGTAAGCTTATACTTCAACCGCGTTAAGAATACTTCGCACTGCTTGCACTGCTCTTGAGCCACATTTCCTAAAATATAACGGACACAAGAAATATCTAGCCGTAATGCGCCTCTCAGATCTCTGGAACTATTTCTATCTTCGAGATCCAGGGAATATCAATAGCGAAGCACATATTGCCAGTCTTATCATGAGAGGAACAGATGACAGATCGACGAAAAAAACTGGACAGTTGACCCCACGAGGATGCTGACGTTCTCTAGGACGTCCGCTACACGTTGCGCGGCGGGCGTGTTCCTAAATGTAATCAACCGGCTGTATTCCCAGCTGCACTATTTCGCAGACCGCGTATGGGGCTCGCGCCCGCCCCCATGCTCAAACCAAATCATCAGCATAGAAGACAACTCTGGTCTAGAAGACTATATATATATATATATAT
>UYYA01004146.1:0-45852 GCA_900624975.1 Angiostrongylus costaricensis | reverse complement strand
TATATATATATATATACATATATATATATATATATATATATATATACCTCCCAATGGTTTGCCACCTAATCATGGTCGGGAAGTGTTCCTGGGAACTGAGCTGCAATGTACAGCGTGGATATTCATCACTTGGCAGGGTACCGCAAGCTGTGAAGGAGTACGGCGTTTTCATCAGGAAGCCCAGCTAAGAGTAAACCAATACGAGGATCCGTCACCGTTCTGGTACCAAACTAGTCACATGGTAGGAAATCTAACTCTGATCCACAAGGAAGGCGACTGCCTATGGTGGTGACGACCTGGGACAGGGCCAAGCTGACCCTGCGACTCCAGGGAGTCACAGTGGCTAAACAAGCAAAACTCCAAAAAAAAAATGGAGGTTATACTGTGGTCCGCATAACCATTAAGGACGGGCCATCAAGGTATCCAATCAAGTGACCTTGTATTATTCTATGGAAGTGTAGTTTTAAAATTGAAATGTTTGTGTAGCTTCCCAGGACGCTTAGAATTCTGGAATAGTGATGGGCATACTTCTGTTGCCCATTGTCTCAGTGCTTGTTTTGTCTGTGTTGACTTGGATACTTTTCTTCAGATCATGAAATGTGAGCTAGAGCGGTATCCCATAATTCAACAAGCTCATGTAGCTATGACACATGAGTTTCTTGAATTACCTAAAGCCACCCACATTGAAAATAAGGGGCTCTCTGCCGTCTTAGCAGTTACAGGTGATCTCAAGTCTTCTTCTATATGCTGGCTGTTAATTAGGATCAAGCAACTTTTCTCGGCAACTGGACCTCTTACCAGCAGAAGTTTGTCACAAATACGCAGGTGTTATATCGGTAACAGGATTTGGAAAATAAGACTAAAATTTCCGAATAACTAACTTTAATTAAACTTCGGTAGCAATAATCAGCATCTTTCTGCATTGAGGAGCTGAAACGGTGTTCGCACAACAACATTTTTTGGGATAACGTTTGGGCACCTTTGCTTGTCTCAGAACCGCGTTGACCCTAGTCGGTGGTCCCGAGATGGTCGTTTTGGCGACGTAAGTTTTCGTAGTCGCTTCAAATCGAATCCAGTAGAGAGCAAACCGCTTAAGTAAGCCTACGATTACAACTCTGTTACAAAATTCTGGTTCATAATCTGCCTATGCTTCAAGTGCATGTACATGTAGTGAGGGCCATCGGCGATTTAAGGTGCGGTGCACGAGACAAATAATCCTGAATTACGCAAACGCTGTTGGTACTACATATCCAATACAGCCTCAGGACGCATGTTACGACATGCACAGAATCAATGGCTAATCGCTATTCAGTGCGAAAAAACATTGCCTCATATCACGGAAAGGATAAAGAAGCCTTCAAGCGTTTGGTTAGGAAGTGTTGCTGCACCCGTCGTACTCTTCAGACATTACCCATTCCGATTTCGACACTTTCCGAAGAAGGCTTTTATAAATAATTTGAAAAAACACCATTAGGACAAGAAAGTGCGACACATCGGAGCTTCAATTTACGCCAACGACTGATGGTTGCGCCCATACGTACGCAATCACTTCTATCACCTCTCGTCCCGTTAATCCAGAGGGTGCCAGTAAATCTACCACTTTTCGCTGTCGCTTACAAGAATATCCCAGTGGATTCACCTTGCTCTACGGACTCGTTGAGCATCATACCTTGTTTCTAGGGCTTCCGTGAAGAACTCTGAGAAATGAATCGGCACTCACCCTGCAGTAGGTTTGATATCCTGGAGAATATAGTTACTAACGGCTCTTGCCCAACGATTATCATTCAAACGCACAACTTGTAAGGCTAAACTCATCTTCGACTGTGCGGCATAGAAAATGGCATCTTTTGATTTTTGATTGTTGACGCAAAATTCGGATCCCTTCTCTTACTTGTGTGACGTGGGATACTTCTAGCATCGTACTTTCGACTGCGCGTTCAATAACACTGAGTTATCCTTCATTCTACTTATGTAACAATCAGGTTTCTGAAGTATACGTTATGCCAGGAATAATCGTGGAATAGGAAAGGTGGGCACGGATTCAGGTGTTCTCTGTTCCCCTCACTGCATACTCTGTGCTCTTGATAGCTCATCAAGCGCGCCGCTTACTCGTCCTCAAATTTGGAGCTAGGTGGCTCATCTTTCTGATTTCCCCACCTAGACAGACATAGTTGGAGCAATTGGAGACATTCGCTCCATACAGTGTAAACGGGACATCAGAAATTAATCTGCTTTCCATGAAGATCATTTTTGTGAAGTTTAGTCGAAAATCACTGTTTCCACAACCACTATCAAAGTCGGCAAGCATACGTTCCGCTTGATTAATGTTTGGCGTTATAAGAATGATGTCGTCAGCAAAGAGAAGATGGTGTAACTACCCACCATCGATCTTTACTCTCATCTTATTCGTATTCCAGTGTTTGCACGACATTTTGGAGAGTGGCGATTAACAATTTTGGCTACTTGGTATCGCCCTGCCTAACCCCGCTCTTAACATCAATATTAATGTCGCTGTAGAATGGTGATATATTTACTGCAAAGTTCTTATATGGCTTACGAAGAATCTTTATATAATAAGCAGTGATACCCTAGCTGCCCAGTGCTTCCATGACTGCTTCTATCTCAACTGCGTCAAAAGGTTTCCTTAAATCGGTGAAAGTCAGAGACAGCGGCCTTTTCTATCCCATCGATACTTCGGTGAGTCTTGTTACAACGTGGATGTGGTTCATCGCACTGAATGCTTTTCGAAACCCTGCTTGTTCACATGGCTGTCCTTTGCCCAGTGTTCTGTCAATCCTATTTAGGATGACTCGAGGTAGGTTTGTAGAACATGGACAGCAAGCAGATTGGGCGATAGTTGCCGATATCGCGGAGGTCACCGTACTTGAACAATAGCATGATCTTTCTGGTATTCAACTGTGTAGGGACCTTGCATTCAGACAGGTAACCTGTGAAGAGCCGAGCCAGTGTGTAGATGAGGACTGGTGGAATGTTCTTTGTTCTTCAGGTGTTCAGATCTAATTTTGTCCAGACCAGGTGCTGCTTGATTCTTCACTGACGAAATAGAATGTCGGATTTCGGAAGGGAAAACCGGTTGGACGAGAAATCCGCTTTCCTTTACTGGAATCTGCAAATTTTCCTTCCGGGCGTCGGAGTGGAGCAATCATCAGAAGAGGCTAATTTGTTTTCAGTGTGGTTGAAATCTAGTATTTCGTGCTTTCTTTGTTTGATTGTGGAGGTGCTTGGCTTGGTAGATTGCAGTCAATATGGCCTTTCCAACCTCTGAGGAAGGCGAAATCGGCCGAAACGTCGGCTTGTTTATAAATAAAGAATAAAGTAACAATCTTGTGTTTGCTGATAAGCAGAAGTGAATTATTCGATCAACGCAGAGGTTAATAGAGAGTCGGTCGTGGGAAATACTGCAGTCATCTTGATTTTGTGATTGGTGATTGGCGAAGTTTCGTAGGCTTCGCGAGTGTCCTATCATGCCTCTGCAGCTTCAACAATATCTGCTGCTTTCCTCTCTATAAGGTCTTTCATCGCCTGCCTACACTGTTTTGTATGTTCGGAAGTGATCTGGTAGTTGCCTGTCGCTCGTTCGATTCCACATTAGCATATCAGCTTGAGTGTTTCTAGAGAGAGACGTCTCTTGGTGACCTTCGAACTCTCAGCTTTCATAGTGCTAGTGTGTAGATGTTGAATGTGCTGACCGTATTTCTGGTCGACGTTATCGAGAACGGCATCGTCCTAACAGCCGATTAGTGAATTGAATAAATCCCAGAGAATTGTAGTTTTTGGATTTCGCTTTTTGAATTTAGTGGGTTTCTCTCGCTTCCACTAAAAATGATATCTTGAACGAAGGAGGCGATGGCCCGGTCCCGCGTTCTCGCGTAGAATTTTTAGAAGACGCGAAAATCGGTTAGGCATAACCTTCGATTTACTATGGTTTGGTCTATTTCGTGACGGCACTCTAAACTGGTTTACTTCCACGGCGAGCGCTGAGCGTGAGGCTTCTGAAATTGCAAAGTACCATGAATGGTCTTGGTCGTCATGATAAACTCAAGGAACCGTTCACCCTGCTCGCTCCTTTCTAATCCGTGGGCGCCATTTGACATTCTATTAGACATTTTCCTGAGTCCAATCATCAATTATGACATCAAATAATTTTCATCTTCTCTTTAGAACTCCACCAAGTTCGTAGAGAACGCTTCGACTCCGTTTTTGTCTTAGCTTCTCGGTGAATACACGACGAAGATTGTTAAAGCTGTTATTGATCTACATCTCTTTAACTGTAAACGTCCGATTCATGTAGCTAATTGTGCGAATGGATCGATGTCCATGGACAAACTCGTGCTGAGTAGAACCCTGATGCCTGAGACTTCTCTATTGTCGCTTGTTCCGAGGAACAATTCTTCTGTACGCTATAGACGACGTTGAATGGGTGGTGTCTTCCCGTCTCAGCCATTCCAATGACGTCGTGCCTAATCTTTCTTGCCTGTATGTTTAAATCTTCTATCGAAAATTCGTAAGCGTGCATTCTAGATATAGATCGTCACGCTAGTCCTTTGCGATTTGGACAACCTTGAGTGGTCCTGAAATCTTTGCAGACTCTACCTACTCGTGCTACCAGACGCCGTCGTGTTAGCAGCTCTTTCAGGAATGAAGCTCACTTATTTTACTGCGTTTAGCACTTAATATCCACGTACAGCTTGCTGAGCTGTGGACGTGACGGTTGCATACATTCACGGATAGCTTGCCAGTTTCTCCCAGAGTAGATGAAGAGCTTATTTGTTGTAGGCTATTCCTAACCACCTCCCTTATACTTCCCTTCAACTTGATTGGAGGCTTTCGGCCGAATTGACTTGTAGACTACAATACGCGTAAATGAGAATCCATCCACACATGCAGGCGTTAATACGTCATACATAAACACAGAAGGTATGAGCCATAATGGCACATCAAAAACAGAGAGTCTGTTACCTGAGTCGATATGCGCTTCAGGAAAGCATAATGTCGCTTTTGATCCACAATTAACCTCTCACCCCTCACCAGGGTACGCGCCACGTTGCCTCACAACTAACAAGCATGAGGTTCCTCTATGAGGGTGATGCGTGGCATATACACTATGATGTCAAATATTTCTGTTCTTGTTTACTTTGTTTTACTTTATACGACCCGTTTTCACATCTTTTGTGCGGATACCAGCACTTCTCACATTCGATTCGTTTCCTCGAATCCATAATCCACGAAGCTCTTCCAGATTTACGTGTGCCTTTGGCTGTTGCTTGAAGATTTTTATTTCATCTTGAATGTCGTTGAATAGTGGTCGAGTCGATTTTCCCTTCAATCCCGATATAATCGGGCTGAAGTGTTGCTAATCGGATTGCAGAGAGTGATTTTTCACGGAAAAGTCCGATACAGATTTCACAACCACGGAAGGACACGGGGCTTGGTAAGCTTGGAGCTCGATCGAACGAAAATTATGGTCGTGATGATCGGCATCACTAGCACTGTAATATCGGTCCTCTGATGTAGAATATTAGCTGAGTCATAAACGTAATATATGTGTACAGGAACTGCCAAATATAAACGACTTGGTCCCATAAGTTATCAGGCGTGTATGAAACCCGTATCTAATCACCAACACAATAACTAGAGTTCTTCGGAAAGACCCTAAATGAAATGTGACAGTTCCGGTATCGCTGGATGAAGTTGAACTCATTGCACAGCTGTATTACACGACAGTGACAAATGAATATTTTACTACTTTACTCTTAAATAGCTCGATGACCAAAGGAATTACATATGAAATAGGTGGTACCATAGACCAAAGAAAAGCAACATCTAACTCTGTATGTTTTAGCAACAATACAGCCACTTATATATCATCTACAATTAGTGGCCTCAAGCAACAGTCTTAACGAAAATCATTTGAATCCGGCTCATTTAATAATGTGATGTAGTAGGTATTTTACTAGTGTTTTACAAAATATATCGATCACGACTTCAACTACTCTGCATCATAGTCACAATCGGGCTCGCTAAACTATGAACTCTATCAAACGCAGTACTACTGCGTTATCCGAACAGTTCTCAAATGTTGTACATGGTGCATTACGGGTGGTGTTTCATTTCTCGTTATGCATCACCAAGTCCTCTGTAAGAAATCTTGGTGATGGCATATATTTTTTACAAACACATATTGTTAACTTAACACTTAATAGGAAAGATGTAAGGCGTAGTGGAAAAAATAATGTAGTACAATTTTACGCTTCCGTCGCAACACATAGCTCAAAAAACGACGAAAGGGTCGCAGCGTCAGTTACCGTTTGCTTACCTCGTTTGAAAAAAAAAACACAAATAAAGTGCATCGCAAGTGAAAACGCAAATGTGTACTATTTATTGTCTGATGGAAAATAAAAAGGAAAGGTTGACCGTTTTGAAATTACTCTACTCTCTCTAATTTCTTCTCATTTATATGTGGTAGTTCATCTCAAGCATTGAGCTGTACATAATTTTTAAATAGAAAACTTTTATGGAGCATGGATCGTTATTCTTAACTGTATTCGGAGCAATAGAGCTGGATTACGTCATCTACTTAAACAACAATGATTTCTAACGGATAAAACATGACAAGGCAAGTGTAGCGCAGTGGTCGGAGGCGCTCTACAATATACATGGGATCGATCCCTGCGTACCAGGCTCACCAAGTCTTCAATACCTGCGGAGTAGGCAAATTGGTACCAGACTAGTCTGGGAGGATAGCAGTACTGGCTCGATACATCGTTGAGCCGCCTCGAGTTGTCGTAAAGGCCAGATACGCATTCAGTAACCTCCAACGATGCTTAATGAAGTCGAATGAATGGCGCATCTCTCAGGGATTGATCAGCGCTGAGTGCATATGGTGGTTTTGCATTTAGCAAGACGGGAGTTAATAATATCGTTGGAAAAATCGCCGAAAAAAATTATAAAAAAAGAGAAGTCGATGAAACGTCAGCCATCGACCAACAACGACAACAACAACAACAACTTGCATCAACCTCGCATCGACTGAACAAGACCAGTTCATAAGATATAAAAATAAACATATCGTTAAAGCTGAGCGAATATTGCTAACGTGTATATAAGTGTTAAAAACGACAATACGTCCAGTCTCACGAATCAACTTGCAGTTTTCAGAATTTAAAATGGATAAACACTTTCGGCTCCAACTTCATCCTACTCATCGGAGTGGTGTAAAATCGGTTTCTATTAAACACAAATACCATTCTTCACTTATTTTCGATG
Organism: Angiostrongylus costaricensis; assembly: GCA_900624975.1. NCBI lineage: Eukaryota > Metazoa > Nematoda > Chromadorea > Rhabditida > Metastrongylidae > Angiostrongylus > Angiostrongylus costaricensis. The sequence continues at coordinate 38,565 of UYYA01004146.1, read as the reverse complement.
AAAACAACAATCAGCGTTCTTTTTTCTCGATGACCTTATGCGATGTTGCCATCAAATCGGTAAGAATTCGAGTCGATTCTCCATCTCGGTCATTTTTGCGATGATTGGTTGGTCATCGTAGTCGTGGTAAGTCTACTTTAGTAGAGTACTGCACCACGCGAGTTTTAGTTTGATCATTGTGACTATTTCATTCCGACCTGGCATAACTTTATCAACAAAACAATACTGGCTACTCATTTTAAGATTAAACCAGATTGGGTACGTTGAAAACTTGAAGACAGTAATACACAAGTAATCTATTAAGGAATGCTAGAATTTGTGCGTATTTCAGTGTGCGCATAGTGTCAGTGCAGAAGAGGCCATTTCCGTCCACTCTTCTGTCTGACGATGTTGAGCGCAGTTGCAGGCACTGTCTAGAAGTTTCTTCACGACCTAACTAGTGCATATACACTAGAAACACTAAGTTTACTTACTCGCCCAGTTTTTTTTTTTACTTCGAAGTCTATCTGTTTTCTATTCCTCTATGCCTTATTTCCTATTGGAAATCGTACTGATCACTTGACGGCGCGTGCTTCAACCTGTGGACAAGTTTGTTTCTATTGATTTACGCGGGATTTGAATGCATTGTTTTGTCATGTGGTCATCCACGAAGTGCTACATCGATTCACCGTCCCATACTTATGTTATATGATAGGTCCAGCCGAACATCGAATGTACAAGTAACATTGCTGACTTCAACTGACGATCAGACCTGCTGAGTTTCTGGTAATTCGTTACTGATACGGGCATACGGGGTCGGGTCTCATATATTTTTCTAAGTAGTATATTGATCCTACAGGATTCCATTTAAGTTGGTTTGTTATCTTCTCGAGTAGGGTTTCGTATTCTCTTCTATTTATGCACTACTACAAATGACGTCACGATTACTTCCCTGTCCTTACGCATCGCTTGTATGAGAATATTTCATGTCTTTGCTATCATTCGTTCGTTATATTACCGTCGTATGTCTTCTGATCGCTAGTGCTTGTGCTGATTCTCCTCAGATTCCTCACTGTATTCGTTTCCAGTGAGCCATATTGTTCGAACAAATGATCGTTATTGATTCTGAATTTGGCGTTGATCAATACGTCGCTGTTTTCTTGATATGCACAGACGAGGTTACTCTTATAAAGGATAAAAGGGGTAAAGCTCTCGGCGTTGACCAATCCCTGAGGGATGCGCCATGCATTCGACTTCTTTAAGCATCGTTGGAGGTGATTGAATGCATATCTGGTCTTCACAATGACTAGCAGTGGCCTACCGATGTATCGAGTCAGTGCTGCTATCCTCCCCAACGAGTCTGGTACCAATTTGCCGATCCCGGAGGGATGGAAGCCTTGGTGAACCTGAGGCGAGTGGATCGATCCCATGTATATTGTAGAGCGCCTCCGACCACTGCGCTACATGCGCTCCTAGATTATTCTTATGTTAATTATTAATTGGCGAAGTCCGTAGACCCTTTAGGTACTGTTAATAAATAGTATAATGTCAGCCTTTTATGTGCTTTTAAAGGAAAAAGCAACGTATTGAATGTTACTAGTCACGTCGCCAGTATTTGATTTGTTCAGATTTGCTGCTGTTCGATTCGGAGTTGTCGGACTTCCGCTGGGAGATGTTTCGGATTCTATGTATTTTTCTAATTATTCCATGCACTGACTTAGCCATTCCACACAGCAACGAAATGTCTCATCTCGAAATGGCTGCTCAGAGGGTAAGTTGTTTTTGGTCAATTTTTGTTAATTATACTCTTTCACTGTTTTGCTCGTAAGTTTGAACTGCTTTATGTCCTAGATTCCCGTTCTAGTGGATTTATTTTCTTGCTTCAGAGAGCTGAAAATATCCATCGCATCGACTCCATCATTCTACTCACCTACATTTCTGTGTTGGTGGTAATAGTTCTTACATCGTGGCTGTTCAAACACTATAGGTTTATGTTTGTGCATGAGACAGGCCTTACGCTGTTCTACGGTAGGTGTTGAATAATCTTTCTATTATGATGTACACAACCTTAAAAATTCTAGGATTACTAATCGGTTTCGTAATTCGATACTTCGACATCGGTTTATTACAGTCGCAGACATTTGATGTTGTCCTTAAAGATCGAAGAGTTGCCGAGGAACCTCCAGATTATCTCAGGTTGAAACGTTTTTTACTCGCTTTTGTTGTGCAATGTTCTTAAGCACTAGTTAAATGCTCAGTAGTCATTTACCACTATGAGGAACACCTCCTTTCAAATTTTGAGAACAAAGAAGAGTCGACGACATATCAAGTAATGTCATTGTGATAGACCAATTTCCTTCCAAAACACTACCTAATTATATTACTGTTGGCGAAACTTTCTACCAGCGAAATTTCGTTTCATTGGCATAAGAGCTGAATATAAATCAGTGCCACTTTAGTATTTTAACTTGCAGGTTGGAGGTCGGACCAGTCTCTGGGCCACATGTCTCTTTTTATTATGAATTGATGGAAGGTTTCTATGCTGATAAAAAGAAACATAATGAACAGAAAATCGAGCAGAAAGTGGGTAATTTACATTATATTCTTTCGGTTGAAAGTGGATTCATAGCTGCTCGATAGAGTACGGAGAAGAAGGCAACAGATTACAGTGAAAGCGCTTAAACATCTTTTAGGTATCGTAATAGAAGGAGGAAGACCAGTGGTAATTGTCGTAAATTTTATTAGATAGGTGGTTGTACGTATTGGACAAGCGCTAGAGATGGAAAATGATACTTACTTGATACTTGAACGGCCCGTCATCACTAGTTGTGTGGGTCCCAGCACAATCAGCATTTTTCGAAGATTTGCTGGTTAAGCCATTGTGGTTCCCTGGAATCCCGAGGACAGCCTCGCCAAAGTCTGCCTCAGATGGAAAATGAACAACTAAAAAACTATAATTTCGTTGACATTGTATACCGTAATGGTTGTTAAGGCAAATTTACGGATAATCCTCCTGACGGTTTACCGCCTCATCATGGCTGGGAGGTGTTCCTGGGTGTCGGGCTGCGATGTACAGCGGAGGAGTTCATCGCTCTGGTGGGGTCTCCCATGCTGAGAAGGAGTTTGGCGTTTCCATCAGGAAGCCCAACTAAGAATAAACCATTACCAGGATCTGTCACCGACCTGGTATCAAGCTAATCGCATAGCAGCAAATCTCCCTCTAATCCATAAGGGCTGCGACTACCTGTGGTCATGACGACCAGACTTTGGCCAGGCTGGCCTTGGGATTCCAGTGAACCACAATGGTTTAACCAGCAAATCTCCGAAAAAGATCCGTTTGTTGTAGTGAAACATTGTTTAAGCAACAATTGTTCTGTTATTTGAAGTTGGGTGGCTGCCAACCATGCGCAGTTAATAACGCTGAATTTCTGCCCTAGGAAAGTTCTGTGGTGAAACAAACGCCCATATTTTTCAAACTTTTTTTTTCTGCGTCAAGTACAGACTTATTGGACGTGAAAGTTGTTGGACTCAATGGAGCTAATTTCAGTTGTTGCGTGCCGAATTAAAAAGTACGGATCTTTTAATGTAAACATGTTTTATAAATGCACTGTAGGAGATGGGGTTATCACAAATGTGACGAATCTCGTGTGGTTCGCTGTTAAATCATCAACTATCTAACACATTTTCTCCTATTTTTCATGTGAAATTCGACAAATGTTTGGCACAGCAGAGTTTTTGTTGACAATTGTCGATAAATAAAAGGAGCATAGGAACACCGTCGCATTTAACGTATGAATGAATCTGTTTGCATGCGTACAGAACGTTCACGTCAGTCTGACACACTAAAAAGAACAGTTCCATTTTCTGAATCCATGTCTATGTGAAGGTGAGTCAAATGGCTGGTTTTGGTTCTCGTTTAACCTCCTGTCCACCATCTCGGTTAGACTGAGTGCCACATATCTCCGCGAGTTGCCTGTTGGAGATCGCTTAGTAAGGCGTACAATAAACATAGAATTTTAAGGGGTACGATAAAATTTGCAGAATTCTCGGTCGAATTTGGGTGCTGAGAACACTGAAAATCCTCGACGTGGAAAAAACGAGAATGTATCATAGGTAGAATAAGTTGGCTTGTTTGAAGAAGTGCAAGATTGTACTGTGTTTATTTCAATTGTCGAAATTCACTATTAGTTGGGTTTTTAAAATTGAAAGATGAGTACACATATGTTGAGTTCATTGCGCATTGTTGCGAATGCGTTAAGAAAATAAATACTACAATTTGTGATCTTTAGAACCGCATTGTATTTTCTATAGTTAGTCTTTGTTTGGTTTTAAAATTATCTTCTAGCTGTTGATGGTTATATAGTTTTTATCTTAAGAGAAAGTAGAAAGCTGTTTCACTCATTAGTGCAGTTCCTAAACCAGCCGTTTATATGCTCCTCCTAATGGCTTATCGCATTTTCATGGGTGCTTCTTAGGTGTCCAATGCAATGTATAACATGGTGCCGATTCTACAAGCTGGTCGTCAATGCTGAATACTTCGTCATCAAGATTCAGAAATGCTGTTAGAAGCAGTGAAGCACCAAAATGAGTTGTCTTGCGGGATACCTAGAGTCTTCGTGACAAATTCCGCTCCAGTCACACTTGAACGATGACCTCCGGTGACCGTCTGGAAAAGCCATAAAAGCATTTCTCAGGAATCCAAACAAGTGTTAGCAAGGTAGCTGTGTGACGCCAAAGTGTATAATATGCAGTGGCCTGCACCATTCTTCTTATTCACGGGTCATTAAAGTATCAAATGGTATTCTTTTACTAGTAGCATGTAGATCTCAACCGTTGTGTAAAGACGTGTAAATATGTTTCCGAAATAGATTGCATATCTTCAGAGTGCGTTTTCTCCCGAAATATTCTTTAATATAATGTTGCCACCAATCATCTTTAACGCTGGCTACAGTTTAAAAAAGCGTCATTTCTTCCGGAATATCGGCAGTATCCTAGCTTTCGTATTTGTTGGTACGACGATTTCCTGTTTTGCCACAGGGTAGGTTTTTTAATGAATCTTGTGATAGAGTTTTATGTGGGAATGCAAAATCCGCCTGAAACGGATTGAGGTGTATGATGTATGCTTTTACAAAGATGTTTGGAATGGGCTTTTCTTTTCAAGAGCTTATTTTTTTCGGCGCTGTAATTTCTGCCACTGATCCTGGTGAGTCATTGTGGTCGTCGTGGTATCATGAATAAGACTTGTTCTAGCCATATTTGTAAACATTTTAGTTACTGTAATCTCTTTGTTCGCTGACATGGATGTTGAAGCCGATCTGTTTGCTTTGGTTTTCGGAGAGAGTGCGTTAAACGATGCTGTTGCCATAGTACTATCGAAGTAAGGTTATTTTAGATACAGATGTTTTCTGTAATAAAAATACCTCGTAACCATGCTTTTTCATGCAAGTGTAAATAATAGGTTATTCGAGTGGTAGGGTAATTAATAGCATCGGCGCAATTTTGACTATTATTGGTCATGTATGTATACGAATTTAGGCTAAGTTTGTTATGGTGCAGTGTTTATTGATGGTCCAAATGACTGCTTTCACGCAGTTATTGTTTTGTTTTTTCAGCACCATAGATAATTTTTCGTCTGGAAGTGAAGGTGGATCCAACGAACTGGTTTTCGCACTAGGGAAATTCGGCTATGTGTTTTTTGGTGGTTTCGATTTATGTTGTTTTCGGTATCTAGAAAAGGAGTAAATTCGAAATTTTAGGTTCCCTCCTTTTGGGGTCACTACTTGGAAGTGGTAATGCACTTATTACAAAAATGACGGCTATTGCAGAGCATCCTTTACTGGAGAGCAGTCTTTTCGTGCTTGTATCTTATATTTCGTTCCTTCTTGGGGAAGTTGTAGGACTAACAGGTATGCTTTGCGTCATTTACATTAGAGATTAATACTTATTTTCTTTCACGAAACTCTTATTTGCATAGTATAACCCTATGTTGTTTCGTTCTGACGAATTATCTTCGATGATCTGGCTCGAATTTGATGACACATATTTTGGTTTTCAGTCGCAGCCATTTTGGGCTCTTCGATTTTTGGATTTGAAATTATAGCATGTTCATCGGTAATTTATGTTACTTTCCTTTCCAGACTCTAAAGAAGATGAGGTCACGGAAACGTTATCTATTCAAAACTGAAATACATGTTCACAACTTTGAGTCGGGTAATCGAGGACATTTCATGCGGGCAGAATACGTGGTTTATTTATGCTGACGTGAAGTGAAAATCGGTTTTTCGAAATAGTCTAATTTTATTTAGAGTATTGGGAACTTATGATTTAACATTAGCGGAATTTTTTTTAAGGAGACCACATAAGAACTAGAGATGTTATACATACACATATATATTATATATATACATATATATATGTATATACATACGTACATGTGAAATGTTTGTACACCCATATGTTATATACATGTGTATATAAGTATATATGTATATGCATAATTTGTTAAGAGGCGGCTTGGCAAATGCGCCAATTTATAGTATAGTTTATCTAATTTTCCTAATGTCTTCTGTTGACGTTTTAACTTTGGTGTTTTTGGAACTGTTACAGTGTTTTTCTTGAAGTGTTTACGTAGAGAAAGACTCCCTTCTCGCCACATTATAGTCGACGTTATCGTTTGATGGTTATACCATGCCCATTTTATCCTTACTGCTTTCATATTGATACTTTTGTATTTACATGATGATATTTTTGATGCTGAGGTACTTTAATATTATTTTCAGGTATCGTATCTGTATTGTTCTGCGGTATATTTCAAGCACATTATACATTCAACAATCTTTCTATGGAGTCTCAAGTCGCGACTAAACAGTTCTTCCAGGTTTGTTTTCGCTTTATATCCTTTTGTTACAAGTTTTATTATGCGTTTAACTCATTTATCTTCTAGATGATTTCATTCGTTCTCGAAAGTTTTATATTTTGCTACATTGGTGTCAGTGTATTCGTGGCCAACAACCAAAAATGGAATTTGGGATTTTTACTTTTTTCGTTGGTATGTTGCTTGGAGGGTATATTCGTTTATTGTTTTACCTTTAAGCACTTGTTTTTTTTCTTTGCTTTCATTTTCTCGCCTTAAAGTATTACTTAATTAGAGCAAAATAGTTAAATATATAGTATAAGTAACTATAAAATTGAGCAAACTCATAAGTTACCGTGAAGCAATAATTTTTCGCCGAACAAAGACAGGGTTGGGGTTATTCCTCTGATTATATATGTGATTATTGTCTGCGTCCATGTGAATGTCAGATCCTAAGCGCAGAAGGTCCAGTGGATTGTGTTTCACTGTTGCCATGAGCGTGGTAGTGAAAATTTCGTCTATTGGTCTATATTAGAATTTGAGTAATCAACTTCCATTTGTTGTTGGATGTGATTTTCTTCGTATTTTTGTTGAGCAAACGCGAGGTGTTACTATTCTTTGTTCACGATTAAGCTGACGTTTCGGCGGATTTCGCCTTCTTCAGAGCCGCTTTCTATGAGGTTTCCACTAAGTATGTCACGTAGAGACCAACCGCACAGAAATCACGTGGAAGTATAATGTCATTATTATACATTATATTATATTATTATATACATTATTATACATAATATACATTATTATACATTATATTGATATTATACTTCCATGTGATTTCTGTGCGGTTGGTCTCTACGTGACATACTTAGTGGAAACCTCATAGAAAGCGGCTCTGAAGAAGGCGAAATTCGCCGAAACGTCAGCCTAATCGTGAACAAAGAATAGTAACACCTCGCGTTTGCTCAACAAAAATACGAAGAAAATCACTTGATCAATGCCGAGGTTAATAGAAAGTCGGTCGTGGCAGTTGTTGTTGGATGTGTTGTGATGTACAGATTCCATATTTTCACCATGGTCTCCGATGCTGAGATATTCAAAAGTTTCATTTAGAAATCCAGAAAATGTTAAGGTTATACCACACGAGAGTGCGGAGGCCTAATTGTGGCTATGGTTTCCTCGAAAACATAGAGAACAAAAGCGCTAGTACTAAAAGTATAATACAACCACAATGATACTGAGATATTTGCAAAACTCCGGGCCATAGGTGTCTGCGGTGGGGAACGAAATCGCTATTATTCTTTCTGGGGGCCAACGTGTTCAACACCACACCATGCGGCTCCTTCGTTTCGCCTGTTTGCTGATAGCCCTATAGCACTATCGATAGAGCCAGCTGAGAGACAGGCGAAACGAAGGATCCCCACCACAGACACCTGTGGTCCGGAGTTTTGCAAATATCTCAGAATCATTGTGGTTGTATCACACATAGCACCCTACGTGAAAAGCTGTAATAGACTGTAAATAAAAAAGTTAGCAGAAGTATAATAGTCTACAGCAAGTGGACTCAGCTGGGTGGAACTGATTGTGCTTGCGATTAACAGAATTATAGGTGATACCATGTGATACCTGTACATTTCGAATCCGCAAAAAATGTTAGAATGTTGATTTCATCACGCATGTTAAGCAGCCAAAAATGGGTGTGCAGCGTTATGGTAGAATGCAGGGAAATTCAAAGCATGTAACAATTCACGCTTCATTGTTTATCTTCTCTCAACATTATTTGCTTTTTGTGTTTTAAAGAATATATGCACTTTTTCATAACATGGTCTTTGGCACTATTTGCTGAAACTTTTAGCGTCCTATAAATTCAGAATATAGAACTAACTCTAATGCCAATAGAAACTTTTACCTCTAGAAATGAAAATACTTAAGTCGGAGAAAGATTCATTGAGTGAGAAGGATTTGCATTCTTTATTTTTTATGCAATACATTAGTAGTTCCTCATGTTTGCGGCCTCTAACACCTGTTTCAAATTTCTTCATTTTGATGGTTTCCTTAATGGCAAACTTTTGGTTTAACCAAATTTCCCAACAATAATTGGAGCAAATTATTGAATTGGTCGGAAATTATTGGCAGGTTTAAAACTGTATTTTTAAAGTGGGTTGGTTCAACTCACAAGAAACTTTATTAATCGAAATAAAAACTCTTAGAACCTACACAGTTTTGGCGACGAGGAACTTGAATGCATTTATACTGGTTGCATAAAGTTGGACTTCTGGAGGTGTCGAAGAGGGCAGTTTAGGCATTGGCTTGTTTTCTAAAGCATTCCTCGCATTGGATGTTGACAATATGTTTGAAGAAATGGTACTCTAGGTAGGCAAGATGTCTGGCTAGTATATTGGATGAGACAGCTTCGTCTCTCAGCTCGTTGTTTTTGCAGCGTTGGTAATGCGGCGTGTGACCGCTCGTAATCGTGTAGAATGGTTGGTGCTGTTCTCCTGGGTAATGCGGAGGACACCTGTCGAAGTTTCTGGTGCACTTCATTGGTTTTCTGAACATACTTCTACGATGTAATCGTCACCCGGATTTAAGAAAATATGGTGGATTAAATCAACATCAAACGACGAAACAGCGTGACATTCTTTTGGTGCAATTTCTGTTTTAGGAAGTGCTGCGGAGCTTCTTCACGGTCTAGCCACCTAATCGTTGCCGGTTTTCGTAGCGAAACCGCTTCTCATTGTGCATCAAAATACCTTCGTGAAACAGATGGTTTTAGTTGCGCAGTAGGTGCCTTGACTATACTCCAGAACGGCGATTTCTTTGATTGTATTCCAGTTCATGCGACATCCATTTCCGAGCTTCTTCAACTTTCCAGTTTTCTTTGTATGCTATGGAACAGTTGACAAGCTACACTGACTTCTTGTGCAATTTCTCGAACAGTTGTCTATCTAATTGCCTTCACCAAACCTTTCAGTTCATCTACATAAATAGTAGAAGGACGTCTGTAATCTCTCAAACCTTCATGGTCGAATTCGCCGCTACGAAATTTTCCGAACCTACATCGTCTTTTGCGTTCCTTAACACATCCTTGGCCCGTACCGTATTAGTGTTTCGAGCCATTAGCGCTGCGTGCGACCCAGATATGCGTTCTCAAAATAGATTTGTGGAGCGTTCTTTTTTGACTTCTGGTATTCTAGCCTTGGACATTTATCAAAAACATACCTATGTTGTAATTGGGGTGAAGATGTATGAAGTGAGTTTCGAAACGACGTATAATAATGCAGCATTTGAAAAAAAAGTTTTGTTGAAACATATACAAGGGAGATGAAATTAAAGGTAAGACATTAGTTTTCGAACAGCGCAGTAGGTTAAGAATTATGGCTTAGAAGAGTTTTGATTTATCTTTTATCTGTATCACTTGTATCACCTGCAGTCCCGTTGATCAAGTGATCCGAGCGGGCGCCAGTAAATCTTCCATTTTTTCCCTTCGCGTGCAAGAGTAGCCCAATGGGTTCTCTTATCTCTAGAGATTCGTTGAGCATCATATCTTTCTTCTAAGCTCTTCGTGCAGAACTCTGACCATCGGGTCGGTGGTCTTCCTGCAGTGCGTTTAACATGCCGAGGAACCCAGTCACTAACGACTCTTGTCCATCGATTGTCATTCATACGCATTACGTGTCCGGCCCACATTATCATGGACTGTTTGGCGTACAGAGCAGCATCCTTGATTTTTGATCGTTGGGGCAGGTCGGAGCTTTGGATCTCCTTCCCTTGTGCGAAACGGGATGCTCCTATCATCGTCCTTTCGACTGCGCGTTCAATAACGCTGAGTGATCTTTCATCCTGCTTACGCAACGACCAGGTTTCTAACGCATACGTAAGGGTGGGAAGTAGCGTTGAGTTGAAAAGGTGGGCACGGAGTCGGGTGTTTTTTGTCCTCTTCATTACTACCTGGTTTCTCTTTTATCTACATATATATAATTATATATGTAGGCATGTATATATATTTATATATCACTTTTGTCGGTGGTATTCCCGTTGATCGTTGACTGAGTCTTCCGAATGCCATCGAAGTCGTCAGTTGTGGTTGTCGTGTGCAGGTATAAACCTTCAGGTCCTGTTCGATCTAGGGGCTGCTGAGCTTCCATGACCGCCTTTGTTTCACATGACTGTGAAGAACGCCTTTTTAGCGGCAAATAAGTGAGAGTACGTGACCTTCTATGCTTTCATGTTATTTTAAGGAGTTAAATTATTGCGTGAGTGTAGTCCAGTGCATCATGCCAAATTCTTCTCGGAACCCGAACTTTTGCGTCACTTCTTTTGCCTAATGTTCTGTTATTACTGTTGAAGATGGTTTGAAAAAAGAGCTTGTAGGATACAGGCGGAATGTGCGATAGTCGGAGATGTCGTTTGCAGTGATGATGTGTTAAAATGTATACATTAGGTATACACACGAGCAGCTTGCTGAAATGGTGTAGGAGAGAGGGTTGCGATAGATTTTACTCCTTTCCAGTTATAGTGGAGCAGCTAACTAGTTAGAAGCACGTGTGGGATACAATCTGAATACGCGTAATAAAAATCGCCTAACCAAACCTTAGTTTGTTTATTCAGAATCTACCTGATTGCCAGTACAAGGTTGCCATTGGGCCGCGTTTGAGTTCCTCTATCCAGCACATAGCAACGCGTGCCGTAGGCTCGCACTTAACCGGGTACTGCGAGTTACCTTAATAAGGGTCATAGCAATAAATGTTTTAAAATTTCCTGACACAGACAAGTGGACGACATATTTGATGATATGTTGTCTTTTTATCTGCTTTGCCGATCAAGCTGCAAGATTTCGCCGACAGCAAAAAAACTGATATGGTTGGGAAAACTAGGTTTTTATCTCTAATGATTTTTTGTACGAAAAATCTAAACACGGTGAAGTAAACGGGCCTCATTCTCCTGATCCCGAAAAAGCCCCCGATTCGGCAACGTTTAGTGGGACGAGAACGGAGAGGCTGCTAAAATCTCAGGGCCATTCTTTGGCAAAGACCTAAGATGACGATCCGTACCTACAATGCACGTACACTTACATCCGAGTCCTCGATAGAAGATTTGCTCTTGAAAGCAAGAAGGATAAGGTGCGACATCATCGCCCTGGCCGAGACGAGACGACGCGACCCATTCAACTCTGTCTGTGACACCGGAGAACAACGGTTCTTCGGAACTTGCGACAGTAGAGGAATCGGCGTTCCGGTTAGCACGAAGTTTGGTCGCTAACATGGATTCATTTGTACAGCTAACAACCCGAATCGGACGTTTGCGATTTAAGAGGTGTGGATCAATACCGGCTTTGGCGATCTTTGTCGTTTACGCACCGATATCAACCTATGACAAAGAAGAAGTCGAAGCGTTCTATATGGACTTCCAGAAGTTCTAACGAGAAAACTATAAATTCTTAAAGGTAATCATTAGAGATATTGGACCTAGAAGAACAACTGAATAACGTCACATTGAGACCAACGGATTAGAATGGAACGAGCAGGGTGAGCAGCTGTTTGATTTCATCGTGATGAACAGACAATTCATGGTAACTTGCAACTGCAGAAGCTCCGCCCTTAACGCTGAACCGTGGCAGTCTCCCAGTGGAGAATACCATGATGAAATAGACCACATCACAATAAACCGAAGGTTTTGCCATACCGATGCCGCTGTTGTCCCGAAATCCCATGAGGGATTAGACCACGCCCCCTTTGTGCAAGATTTCATTTTTCGCGGAAAAGAAAAAAACCGTTAAATTCAATAAATGAAGTCCGAAAACCGAAAAAATCGATAACATCAACGGGGAATGCGATCAGCTCATTCACCATCTTCACGTTAGCGCTAAGAAAGCTGAGAGTTCGAGGGTCACCAGGAGACTTCTGTCTCTAGAAACCCTGGAGCTCGTACGCCAGCCTGGAATCGTACGAGCTGCAGGTAACTGGCGCACCCGAACTTGCAAAACAACGCAGACAGGCGATCAAAGATCTGAGAAAGAGAATAGCAGCAGTTATGGTCGACGCTGCAGAAACTGGCGAAAGCATTCCCAAAGTGCACTGATGCTTCGACAATTGCAAAACAAGGATGATTGCTTTCCGACACCCGGATAGAACAGTTACAACATCGAGAAAGGGAATGGAGAAAATCATTCACGAATACTACTCATACCTCTTCGACAGCCACGTCCATCTTCCGTCATATGAAATAAACGGCGGTGGATATGTCCTACCACCGGTTCTTCGTTCCGAAATCCGACATGCTGTTTCGTCGGTGAAATATCGAACAGCGCCAGGTCCGGAGAGGATAAGACCAGAACACCTGAAGAACGTTTCCCCAGTCTTCGTGAACACACTGACTCGGCTGTTCGCACGTTACCCGCCTGAATACTAGGTTCCTACTTAGTGGAAGACCAGGAGGATCGTGCTGTTGTTCAAGAAGTGTGACGTCCGCGATATCGGCAGCTGTCACCCAATCTGCTTGCTGTCTGTCGTCTATAAACTTTCCGCTCAGGTCATCCTAAACAGGATTGGCAGAACACCGGACGAAGGACGGCCATGTGAGTAAACAAGCTTTCGAAATCGACCCACTGCGATGTACTACGTGCACACGATAAAAAGACTCGTTGAATTATCGCGAAGGGGACAAGAGACTGCTCTGTCGCACTTTGGTCGATTTAAGAAAAGTTTTTGGCTCCGACTCGTCTGAGATAGAAGCAGTTCTAGAAGCGCTGAAGGGTCGTGAAATCCTTATTCAGTATATAAAGATCTTTTATGGGCTGTATAAACATTTCACAACCAAGATATCACCATTCTACAGCGATGCTAACGTCAAAGTCAAAAGGGGGTTGAGTAAAGTGTTACAATCTCGCCAAAATTATTTACTGTATTCCTCAAGAACATCATGCGAAGCAACATGGGAGTGAAAATCGATGGTCGGCAGTTACACTATCTTCGCTTTGTTGGTGATATCGTTCTTATAACACCGAACATGAGCCAAGAGGAGCGAGTGCTTGTGGACTTTGACAAAGTCTGTGGAAAAATTCTTCTTCGACTAAATCTCACAAAAACGATGTTCATGAGGAGTGGATTGGTTAAGTATTCCCCATTCACGCTCAACGGGATGAAGATCTCCCATTACTCCAGTTACGTCTATCTATTTCGGGAAATCAATATGAAGAATTATTTAGTTCCAGAGTTGAGCAGAAGGGAATGAGCATCTTGGGGAGATTTCAAGAGCATCAAGGATGTAGTGAAGAGAATCGACTGCAAGATTCTTCTTGCCTTAATAAATGCGTCAGAAACCTGGTCACTGCGTAAGCAGGTTGAAGGATCATTCAACGTTGAACGCGCAGTTGAAGAAACGATGCTAGGAATATCCTGTGCCACGCAAGTAAGGGAAGGGATCCGAAGCTCCGAGCTGCATCAGTCAACGATCCCGTTCTGTACATCAAACAGTCGAAGACAGAGTAGGCCGGTTACGTAAGGCGTATGAACGATGACCGATGGACAAGAGCCGTTATTTACTGGATTCCTCGGGTGTCAACCGTACTGCAGGAAGACTACCGACCCCATGGTCAGAGCTCTTCACGAGAAGCCTCGAAAGGTATGATGCTCAATGAGTCCCTAGAACTAAGAGAACTCACTGGGCTACTCTTGCATGCGACAGGGAAAAATGGAAGATTTACTTGCGCCCGATGATAAACGGGGCTACAGTTGGTACAGATGAATGGTTTTTATTACAATTTTTGAGTAACTTTGTTTTCGTGAATGTTTCAAGGTGTGTGTTGAATAAGTTGTACAAGCTTACCTATTATAAGTTCAGGAATAATCGTGATGTGTTGATTCTTGAGCACTGCTGTAGCGTTGAGCTCCATAATCTTTGTGTTATTTAACTTAGATCTCTTGAAACAAATGTGCATAAATATGCCATAAATATGTCTTTTAAAATAGACAGCAGAGGATGAAGAAATGTTCGACATTTGAAATCGAAGGCTCGTACTTTTGAGCGTAAAGCTGTATCAGGAGTCGTCTTCCTGAAAAACCTAGTCAGAAGTTTACAAACTTCTCAGCAATGAACGAGAGTGGATACTCGTTTGTGATAGCGGCATGGGAAATCCTGAGCACAGTGGCTAAGCGCAGTAGTCTTGGGAGGCGTGAGATAAATGTTTCGTTTAGGAATCCTCGAGTTGACCATGCCTGCGCACTGGGCACTATCGTAATCGTTAGATATACGAAAATCGGCGACAAGCAATGAGTACGCGAATCTTGGCATGACCGTCAATTATAAGCTTGCTAAAAACAGCTCATCAACGATGCAATGAACACTGTTTCTTGACTTGCGTTGGCGGTATCAGAACAATATTTTGAGCGGAGTTTCACTCTCCATAGAAGCTAAAGACCTTAGAAGACATTGGAAATTGGCAGGTGTTTACCTATACTTATCCTTTCACGTCGTCTTCTTTCACTTCATCTACTGTCTTCGTTTTTCGATCTTTTTTCGGAATATACATGATTGGTCATGATATTCGCCTAATAATGCGATCATCACGGGTAAACTGTATCGTCGTAAAAAAATTACGATCCCATCTTGATATCTACGTTGACATTTTTTAGCACTCCATCCGACTATTGCTTTATCTGTGCCGAAAGCATCAATGGGTAAGCTGGAAAAACTCTTCTCATTGATAGAGCAGGAATGCACAAATTGAGATCGGCAGGAGATACTCCAGCTGCTTACTATAGACTGCTAGTTAAGTTCTTCTGAAACTGAATTCAACTCGATGCGATAACGAAGACGTTGGAGCAATGAGTGGATTTGGATAGTCGACTCAGATCAATATGGTTGTGAAGAATACGAAGTCGTTGAGACACTAGCCGAATAAAGTTTGATAACAACCTCATGTTAGTTTATAAGTGAAAAAGTAAACATTTATTATTCTGAAACTGTGCCGAATATGTCTTAGTTCTTCACTCAAAGGTGAAGGTAGTATCTACGACATCACAAGGGAGTTGTTCTAGAGTAGTGGATAACTAAAGCTTATACCAATTACAACACAGTTCGCACGAAATGTATTAAGCGGTGACTGGAAATCGCAGAAAAAAAAACTGGTCTGAAGAGTTGTCGTTGAAACCATAATGGTAAAACGTTATACTCTCTCAACTGCCTTACGGAGAAGTGATTCTTATCACCTTGCTAGATATTCTGTGGAATTAACGCTTTGTATTTGAATGTTTCGCCTCGAGGAACCATGGAAGTCTCAGTACGCTGTTTTCGTGGGAAAATTCGCCACCTTTCTACCAGCTTTCTTCCACAACCAAGTGAGAAGACCTGGGATTGTGTTGTTCTTTCCTATGCTCTTGCTCAGAAATCTAGAACCGTTCGGTTAGTGTCATTCCGTTAGTATATCTATCTTTACATCGAGATTTGAAGGCATTCGAATTTTTTCAAAGTGAAGCATATATAGGCTAGTAAAGTAAAGAAAGGAGTCATGGAACAGAGGAGCAGTAGAGTGAGCCTAGATAGATGTAGACATCTAACAGAAGAACCCATAACATAGGCGAATACTTCATCACGTTTTATGTTTATTTGGAAGCGGTTCATAAAACTAAACAGGATTAATGGAAGTGTACTGCGGCGAATATATATTGTCAAGATGAGTTATTGAATGGAAATCGCAACCTTATATGTTTCAGTTTCGTCTATTCAATGCCACAGTGACCAGATGTAGTGTCCTAATACCAAGTAAGAGTTTTACCGTGTTATCAGTGTTACTTTACATTTATTATAGATATCTATAAACGCATCTCGTGCTCTATTCGTCTATCCGCTGAGTTTCCTACTAAACATTCGTCGACGCCCTTGTATTCCTATATCATACCAGCATATGCTTGTTTTTGCCGGTCTCCGTGGTGCCATGGCATTTGCTCTGGCGGATAGAAACACAGCTACAGATAACAGACAGGTTACTTATAAATCAAAAGTACAAAGAGTATATAAGAGCACAAAAAGTGACCTTTTTAGAGGTACGGAAAGTTCTGGATCCTTTTTTCTTGGGTTCAATTTTTAATTCATATATACTTACTTGATACTTGAACGGCCCATCCTCACTAATTGTGCGGGCCCCAGCACAATCACCATTTTTCGGAGGTTTGCTGGTTAAGCCATTGTGGTTCCCTGGAATCCCGAGGACAACCTGGCCAAAGTTAGCCCTAGGTCGTCACCGCCACAGGCAGTCACAGCCATTGTATAACAGAGGGAGATTTGCCACCATTCGACTTTGATACCAAGACGGTGGATACCGACCCTGGTATTGGTTTACTCTTAGCTAGGTTGCCTGATGGAAACGCCGGACTCCTCAGCTTAGGAGACCCTGCCACGAGGACTAATCTCCGCGCTGTACCTCGCAACCGACACCCAGGAACACTACCCAGCCACGATGAGGCGGTAAACCGTTGGGAGGTTTAATTCATATGTAACCATGGAAATGGCATTCTTGGATTAACACAAAAACAACTTTCATGTCGGGAGTGTTTTCAAGATGACTGGACTATTTTTCACTTGGTGGTACTGTTTTGTAATCTAGAAGTACGGATTTTTTATTGTGGTTCATATATTTGTTTCTCGGGTGTTATTTTCATGCAGTTCCGAACAGTTTTTGACCATTGTACTGTTTTTTATCCACAAATTCGGAAAAGGTGGTTTAGATACATTTCTTTAAAAAAGGTCTCGACAACATATATCGTCCTCATAGTTCCAACAAGTTATATATGTATAGGTAATAAATCGGTTTAATTGAATAATTTCTCAGGGAATTGTCGCTTCATTTCTCTTGCACTTGAGATTTCTTCGAAATAGAGAATTTCAACTTAGTGTTATATTTCTTGGAGCAGTGGTTGGAGGCGCCACTACGACACACACGTGGAATCCATACCTGTGCCCATGGCTCACCAAGCCTTTCATCTCTCCGGAGCTGGCGAATTAGTACCAGACTTGTCTGGGAGGATGGCAGCACTGACGCGTTACATTGGTAGGCCACCGCGAGTCATTGGAAAGGCCAGATATGCATTCAGTCACCTCCAGCGATACTTAATGAAATCGAATGCATCCCTCAGGATTGATCAACGCCGAAAGCTTTGTCCTTTATCCTTTATTTCTTAATATATTGCTGAATACTCCTTTATCCAAACACTTAGTTTGCAGATAATATGTTCGACTACCGCCGCTATAGTGATGGTTACTGTCTTTTTCAATGGTAGCATGACGGCATGGATGATCGATTATCTGGGGATCAAGTAATTCGCTTTTTTTTGTATCATTGCTTAGAATTTTGTAAAATCGTTTTTAGGCATGGTCGCATGAATAACCAAACTAGCGGAGGAGCAGAAAATTTGCCTCAGGTTATATCGGCGTTGAAACTTTAAACAAGTTTTTAAAATGGTCATTGTGTTCTAGAATGAAGTAGACAATCCCAATGTCGCTGTAACTCCTCTAACTCCTTCTGGATCTAATCCATGGGATAAAGCATTTTTACCAAGAAAATGGTACAACTTCGATGCAAAGTAAGTTATAACGCATGTCATATTTAATTACACGAAATATAAGAACTGAGATTAGATAGACATTTAGCGAAAAGGAGTTACTAGACGCACAGTATTTCTTCCATGCGTCATTGGATGGAATATAAGGGATTAATAGTAAACCGTGGAAGTTTTTTTTTAATACATATGAACACGGCTATTATTCATCTACTAAGCTGTAACATACGGTTGGATACTTGAGTAAGTTATGCTGCAGCGGAAGTGACATGGATTAGGAGGCCTAAACTTACCTCAGGAGATTGATGACTCACATCCGAGCGATAATAGTGAGGGTACAATACAATTATTACAACAAGAGAATGGCTGTAGTGGTAGCGGTTCTTCAGCGCAGAGAACGTCGTTGTTTCAAAGAGAGTGTGAGCAACATCTCTAACATAATTAACGGTTTGTTATCTCGCAAATCTATGATCTACGGTGTGTTATTCTGACACTACAAATCATCTATACCTTGGTTTTCAAACAGTAGTTATAAAATCTAATCATGTGCTCAAACCTAGTAACAGTTCAAGCATTTAATACTACTTCACCTATTCTCTGCGCTCCAGAAGTTCCTCATTCGCAAATTTCTCAACAGAATTAGTGGTAGGTAGGTAGGACGTTCACATGATTATGTCGAGTTAACGTGTGAGCTCAATCCTGCTATGAATAATGTGAGTCCAAGTTTTATTGTAATATATAGGAGAATTCGCCAAAACTGTGTTTCTAACTGACAGCGTTTTCCACATTCGAGAAGACTAAGCGAAATCACCGGAGATTTTCGGCGCCTCGGTGGAAATGTTATGCGCAAGGTTAAGTGGAAAATGTAGAAATAAGGATTGTTTGGCAACAGTATCTTCGTGATTGTTTAATTTAGTCATTGCTTTCGTGGCTATGCAGTTCTGGTCACTTTAAACATGGGTTAGACCGTGTGAATGTTGAGTGAATTTCAGCACACGCGTAAAGTCTTGGGATCGGCAGAAATTCTAGATAGAAGTGTGTTTTTGGAAGATACGAGGAACGTATGTGTACCCCGTGCCGAATTTACACTACTTGAATTTAGTATCATAGGATAATGAAGTCACTTTTTATTTACTGTCCATTCTGTTTTCATAGCAGTGTCTGATATAAAACATAACCACATGCTGAGATATTTGCAAAACTCGGGACCGCAGGTGTGTCGGTGAGGAATGAATGCGCTATTACCCTTTCCGGTGATTAACGCGTACAAGACCACACCATGCAGCTCCTTCGTTTCGCCTTTCTTTTAGTCGTGTTTCTGTGGACATCATTGTGGCTACATTTTACATCATACTCTGCCATGAATGGACAATAAGTAAAAAGTAGTTACTTTGTGATTTATACTACATCTTCAGCTCACCTGGGTTCATTGCCAGTTTATGCTCTCCAGATCAATCCCATTGACAGGTGATTACTGTTGGCACTGGTCGTTAGAAAAGTAGGTGAGAGATAGACGAAACGAAGGAACCGCATAGTGTGGCGATGAACGCGTTAGCCCCGGCAATGGTACTAGCGTGTTCGATCTCCACTGGAGACAACTGCGGTTCGGTGTCTTGCAAATATCTCAGCATCACTGTGGTTTTATATTATAGGATGACGAGATAGGGTCAGGCGAAACGATGGGCCCGCATGGTGTGGTAGTGAAAGCGTTAGCCCTCGGAAGGGGTAATAGCGCGTTCGTTCCCCACCGCAGACACCTGCGCTCCGAAGTTTTGCAAATATCTGAGCACCATTATCATAGGATAGTTTGGAGAGTCGATATGACTAGTTAGCAATCTCTTAATTATGTAGAGATAGAAGAGCAGTTTTGCTCATTTCTGCAACTGGAAGTGTATAGCTGGCTATAGTACATCCTTGGGTAAGCCACATTAGTGAACATGAGTGCGCTGGAGATAGCGCGTCTAGCGCAGCGGTTAGAGGTTTTCTGCAGCACACACGTAGTCATTGATTCAACCATGCATGCACTGTGGGTTCACCAAACCTATATATCCGTGGTCGAGAGGACTGAATTGATATATCGCTAAGGCAACAAGAAGTCATTGTATAGGCCAGATATGCACTCAGTCACCTCTAGCGGTGCTTAGTGAAGTTGAGTGCGTGGCATATTCCTCAGCGATTGGCCAAAGTCGAGAGCTTTATCCTTTTTATTCGCTAGTTAAGTGGATGCGTTGTGCTTCTAAATATATTCACCATCATACTGAGTTCTTTGTAACTAGAGTTTTTGAGAACATTCGTTCAACAGAATTATAGGAAGAACTTTACTATCGCTCCAAGAGTAAACTTTTTTCAACCAAACCCGGTATTACATTGTGTAAGTGCCACTGCTATCTCCATTAGATTTGCTTCCGTGCATTCTTCATTCACGCAAATCTTCGGATTTTGAGTAGGGCGTTGCGGCGTTGAGTCACAACTTTATATGAATAGCAATTAATTGGGATTATTAGTCCTTGTAACTGCCACGCAGGTCTTTTGCGTGTTAGTCGCTGAGTCAAACGCCTTGAGACACTGGTTTCTACTAGCACAATTTGATAGAGCTATATGTGAAAGGGTGCAACTGTTCGTTCGGATACTTCTTTGGGACGGCAGATGCTGGAAAGTACATTCAGCTAACTGCTGCTGATTCAGTGCCCGAAGTGTCGGACAAAGAAGAGCAGTTTATTGAAAGAAGTTACAAAATCTCTTTCCAATCACCTTTGAGGTAACTGCATGAAATGGTCGTTAAGAGACAATTTAGAGAAGAAGCGAAGATAGATTTAGGGTGGTTACAGGTGAACAGGGGACATACACTAACATAGAAAATACGAACTATTTGAAGAATAGTTCCTGTGTATGGGTTCGGCTTTTGCTTAGGGTTCTGGTCTTATTTGTGGATGTCATTAGATGGTTGTCAAGTATATCCTCCTTCTTGTAACCGTGCTAGAGCGTTCACAGGTCTCCGCTGCGGATAGTCACCAATGTTTCGTGATCAGGTCTGAGTTCCTCAGATAGATCAAGCATTAAGTTTCAGATCCTAAGGGATGAAGACCTTTGTTTTACGATGGTTAGGATTGAACCAACGACGTTGCGCGTGTCGCAAGGCACCTCTTACTGCATCGCTGCATGTTTTCTTACGAGGTGTATAGGAATGACAAACTTCTTCTTGGTGGATGTAACCAGTTTTTTTTGCCAATAGAAAAATTCAACTTAGATCGTGTTTAACTTTAGTTCATCCTGTTTTCGTCGTTATTTTTGTCTCTTTTCTTTCTTTAAGATGTTGTGTATGATTTATTGAAAGTCTAGGGACAATACAGTTTTAAAAAGCTTTGAGAAATGATAGGTTTGTTTAAAGTTTCTTGAAGGGCTTTATGGGAACGCAATCTTTTCCTATCCGCTTAAATAGTCTTATCAAAATATTATTTACATTTATATATGTATTTCAGCTTTATGAAACCACTACTTACCCATTCTACTCCTTCACTGGAGCAAACTCTTCCACCACTTTGTCTTCCTTTTGCGCGGATGTTCACTTCAGCTCGACAGTCAACGGCTACCAACAAGGTCTCAAATGATTCGAGCCCATGCAATTCTATAAATGTAGAAGACGGTTAGTCAAGACTTTCTACGCATTTTGTCAGTAGTTTCTACGTTTTCATTTCCTACATGTTCGCAATGTACTACATGTTCTTCTGCACTTTCTGGAAGATTTCCATCTTTCGTGTTTGACGAAAAAAGAAAACTTCCATTGTTCAGCCAATGTTGCTAGCTTTTGGTAACCACTTTGGTAACAGATATGGAGTCTATTCCGTGCTTTTAAAATATTTTTACATTATCCCACTACATAGGGCGTGTGGCGCTGTGGTCGGAGGCGCTTTGCGACGCACACGTGGGCTCGATCCCCGCACCCATGACCCACCAAGCCTTCCATCCCTGCTGGGTCGGTAAATTGGTACCAGACTTGTCTGGTAGGATGGCAGCATTGGCTCGATACATCGGTCGTCCACCGTGAGTCATTATAAAGGCCAAATAGATATGCATTAAATCGCCTCCAACTATGGGTAATGAAGTCGGATGCATGGCGCATCCCTCAGGGATTGATCAACGCTGAGAGCTTTATCTTTTTATCCTTTATTATCCCATTACATACGACGACTGTGACCCATCATTGAATTGAGAGAATGAGTAATTAATTATTGATCAGAACTTAAATTTCTTAGGTTTAAATTGTGTTGGAGGAATACGAATTAAAATGTATTTTCTAAAAGAACAGTATGCTGTGGTCTCTATAGAAATCTGGGATTGGTGGTAATGACTTCAGCGAAAAGTGGGTGGATATTGTGGTGCCTCATATCCATTCAATTAAAGTTATTCGAAAGTGGATCATCTCTTTGTTGGGTGCACAAAGCACTATTATGAAAGGGATGGAAAGATGCATTCAGAGATCAACGGATTTTGAGTACGAATTACGACTAGTTGAATATCGTGATTGAGGCGTTATTTTAATTGTGGCGTGGTCTATGGGAAAGTTCTTTTTGGACCCAAAATTATGACAGGAAAGCTGTTTGAGAAACTGCTGACTCACATCTTTTTTTGACTGACAGTGCAATGTATAGTAAAGACAGGTTGATAAGTTGTCTTAGCAAACCTGTCAACGGAAACTCTATGAGGATATGCAGGCTGTGCAAAAACGTGTGTGTTCATGAATTTGCTGTGCGCTTAGATGAAGTGACACATTACGTTGTCATGTGTTGAATGAAAGGTACAGTTATGGCACAGAATTACTCAAGTTGTTCACAAAATGCGGCTGAACATCTAACGTTATATTACATGCTACGCAGGGCCTCAAAAGATTTCTGGTGAATCGCTGGTGGTTGGGGCTAGGTTTTAAAATAAGTGTTTTTACTCATGGGTTTTAAAAGCTCAGTAAAACTATAAGAGTCGATGATGGTTTTTCTGAAGACAAATTCTGTGGAAGCACATTGGTGGGCGCATGTGAACAACGAGCCACTCTGAAAAATACGTGCGGTAGAATCACACCTATACAACTCTTCTTGGTCATCAACCTAGCAGCTTATTCCAGCAAAAATATGTCCGTAAGTGTCAAACCGCACTACTAAAGTACAGCAGAGACATCTGTGCACCTTTTTAACTGCCAAGTTTATGTGGTAAGTAATCCGTTTTCACCAACAATATTTTCTCGCTTTGGCCAAACAAGTGGTGCGATTGACAGCTTTTTTTTTGTAAATTATCAATGTATAATGTAAGTTCTCTCGTCGTTGGATACAACATCGAAATATGACTATTTATTGTATGCAGAAAGTTTTTTCGAAAGCTCTGCGGCGAAATGAGCTACTGGGAGTGAAGTGCTCGTGACCATTGCAGCTCAGCCGCAATGCCCACGCTCCCATGCATTGAAATAAATGGTACCATATTTATTCTGTTAGTAGAAAAGGCATGACAGGAGGTACTAAGTGCTAAAAGTAGCAGGCTTAGGAGAAAGTGATGTAAACAAATATTAAAACTACTTTTAATTTTGTTTTCCAGGATAATCTGGCGTTACTTTCTCATGTATTCTACTGTTAAGTCGGGAAACCCCGGTTAAGTACCATTTCGACTAAGAGAGATGTTACCAATGCTTGATCGATGCTTTCCGTGTTTTTCTGTTCCTAGAAGTGTTTTGCTGTTGTTTTCACTCGATGTAAATATTGCTAGTTATTTGGTTAAAAATTTTTTCCTTTGCAAAATAAGCAGTGCTATGGCTATGTTTTTCTTAGTGGTTACAAATCTTTTATTTGGCAGTTTTTTTCAAAAAATCCTTAATTATTCGTTTCTCTTCTCTCTTGAAGTAGTTTACGGCATGTATTTCTTCATTAATATTACTTCATTTTATTTCGGCTTTATGTACACTGACGACTTTAGTTCCTTAGGCTTTGCTGTTTCTCGGTGAATACATAGCTCGATTGCAAATCTGTGTTTTCGGCAGGTGTTACGAAGGATATGGAACATTCTATGCCACCCTAAAATATTCATATTGTAGTGAAGGAACCGCTTAATTTCAATCGATTTTATTGCCGTTTTTACTCTTTCATCACTGAGTTAGTGGAATCCAATTGATCTGACTTATATAGCAAACGATGAGGATAGCTGGAATTAAATTGCGCTGTATTTCAAGATTCTAGAATAGAATTCGAGGATCTCGCATGAATCGACGAGATGGGCGGTGGCTGTTGACAAAGTCAACCCCCTAACCGATGTTTTGTGACGGTATCTTTTCTTCATGGGTGATTGTTTAGTTGACGTAAATCGGTCTTCGTGCTTTCTCATTCTTGCTAGGCGATCACGGATTTTGATGCGATCGGTAGCTTGGAGAGGAGCATAGAGACCGGGATTTGAGTATAGCGTCCTGGTGTTGCAGATGGAGAGAGCAAAAAACGGTCTCCATGGCATATTTTGAAGGTTTTCGCTCCGGTTCCGACGAGGTTCTTGGCAACTCGAGATTAATGCCGTCTCGTCTATTGCTTCATGGGCTATTTGGTCTTAGCTGAAGTCCGGAGTTACCCTTTTAGTGTGCTTTTAGGCTTACACCACGATGTGGATCTGAGGAATTTTTTGTTTCCCCAGTGATTCCTTCGATCAGTCGTCCTGTTGTTCATTCAGATACGACGTTTCTACCGAATTCAAATCTGCCGCATTAAATTAGATGCAGGGATAGGGTGAGATGGCCGATGCCGACGATAGTGTATCTCCGGCGGGTTGACGTTTCCATAGAACAGTATCTAAAATGTTACGGATAAGATTTACGCTCCTGATTAAAAAATTGCTCGCTAATAGTTTTAGAAGGTTTGGTGGTTACTCACGTTCGCAACGCAATTAAAGTGTTACATAATCTCTTGTGCATATACAAGGGTGCTTTTTTTTTGAAAATTACTCGGCTTTGCAAACTATCGTACGGTAAATCCAGCTAATATAATCGACCAAGGAAGTCAACAGCGGTGTGGGAACCTTGTGAGTAAGAAGTGACCACATAGGTTTCTTTTCCGTCTGAAAGGAAAGAAAGCGATTTCAGATGATGATTCAACGGTTTTCTTTTCGATCCCATGGACGGTCCTAATTTCTAGGGCGATTAGGGAAGACGCAGACACACTAAGGATGTTCGTGACATTTTAGACGAATAGTGACTACTATCCCGAATATATATTGTCCAGATTGCCGTGAATCACCCATGCCAATTACGTTGAATATTAACTGCATTAGGCTTTATTTCATAAGCTCAACAATCTTGCAGCTTCAATTTCCTTCTACGCCTTCCCATTCTAATCAAATAAACTGTTCTTGCAAGCTTTTCAATATTGATCCAATGAATTTTCTTTATGACTATTGCAATGCCGATCCGATGAGCACCTCTGCAATTTAAGCGGCCTTTGTCGCTAACCTCTTTGCGCGGGTGGCCCTTTGGTGTACCTTCTTCATGCGTCTATCTAATGCGACTGTCGGTGCATACTTTCTAGGGAACTCGGAAGCTACGTCAAACACCGCCTATTCAAGAATACAGTAAAGCTGGCTTATGAGTCATTATTCTATTCGTTTGGTTAGCGTAGTTGTCTGTTTTGAAGAATGTGGCAAAAAGTCGGTGTGCGTCAGTTCGTACGTGAGAGTGCGATGGGAAGAGCGTATGTATGGTGAAGAACACCAGGAGGAGCCGCAGTCAGCAGCACACCGCCACACTGACGCCGTCCAAGGCGACAAGGATGCGCTTTAGTTCTCTCGTCATTGCTTGTACAATAATACTAGTACTTAACTCAAAATGCTGTTTAGTAATTTATTCCACGCAAATTCTTTAGGCCATCACTTTTCAGAGCACACATTGCATGGCGCACACGCTTTGTTGTGAAAGGTGCATTTCGTCGTATCTAATAAGGAAATATTTTTCACCGTCGTGGTGTTGACTTGAAAATGCCCTAAAAGGCTAAGTCAAGGTTACAAGGAAGACTAAACTGCCCAAGTAAAAATGTACCACATTCCGGACACTGGGTGCTCCCTTTTATGACAGGAGATGAGGCGACCGACAAAAGGTGACTAAATCTTTTGGCTACGCAAGATGACGTCAACGTAACAGGAAACGTATCGAATTTCTTGTAATGAGTGAAGCTTGGACAGTGGGAACTAGAGACAGCGCTTAAAGAGAGGTTCTAAAAGTTTCTCAGCTAGCACAATCTGATAGAGCTATATCCACAAAAGTTCGTGAAGTTTATGTAATAGCTTATGCAAAAAGTACATGTGAAAGTCCTCAGCTGCTAGTTCATCGGAAGAGCAGATGCTGGAATGAACATGACGCTGATAGCCGCTCATTCAGTTCCCGAACCGTCGAGCAAAAAGAGCGGTCTATGCAAATGAGTTACAAATAGATTTAAGGTAATTGCAAGTAGACAGAAAACATTCGCTAACATAGAAAGGAGGAATTATTTGGGAGTAGGTCCTTTATCGTATGCGTCATACAATGTTTGTTCTGAAAAGTGCAGGCCAAAAAAATTTACGTCGAACAAATTGTTAAGGAGTAATTTTAACTAAGTAATAGTATTGCTGGGGGTGTTGTGATGAGCGAACTCGTGTGCATTCCAACCGTCCATCGTTCGGTTGAGTGTGCTGGTGGCGGGTGGTGATAGTTATTTCTCTCTCTGTCATTCTGCACCATACAGTCACGCTGGCGTGAGTTCACGCAAGAGCTAATAGAAACCGACTTTCTGCCACATCCTTCCAAATGGGCATGCAAAAATTTTGCCACACTGCTTAGTGGACTTTGGTTGCAAAGGACGGATTTATGTTTTCGCAGAACAATTTCTAAAATGTTAAGAATAAGATTTACGCTCCTTCTTAAGGAATACTGCAAATAATCGCAAAACAATGGTCAATTGCTCACGCTGGCAATGAAAGCATTGCGTAATTTCATGTGCATATGGAAAATGTTTTTTTCCAAAATTATGGCGTTTTGCACAGTATTCTACGGCAAATCTAGTTAATGTAATCAACCTAAGAAATCAACAGCACTGGGAACGTTGGAAAGATGGCCGAAAGATGAAAGGCCGAAAAAGTGCTATAAGGGAATTCATGTAAACGTAAACAGGAAAACAAAGCACTCTAACACGT
This sequence comes from Angiostrongylus costaricensis, assembly GCA_900624975.1. Lineage (NCBI taxonomy): Eukaryota > Metazoa > Nematoda > Chromadorea > Rhabditida > Metastrongylidae > Angiostrongylus > Angiostrongylus costaricensis. The sequence continues at coordinate 11,004 of UYYA01004146.1, read as the reverse complement.
AAAGTTGTCGTTTTAATTCTTCTTTTATCCAAAAAACGTTAGAAATGATTGATTTTGCTATCTTAGGTGAAGTGTAAGGTGGAAGAAAACTATTTAAACGTTAATCCAAACATGTCTTGCTCTCTTGAGTGCTTTTGAACTTTAAGCCGCTCAGAGAAAACACTTAGTTCTCACAAGGTTCGTCACCAATAATCACCATTGTGCAGGACGGAAATACGGGTATTCTAGAGACGTGCGAAACTTGTTAAAAATGAGGGACAAAACATTGGGAATTAACGAATTCTTGAGCAATGCACCATATATACGGCTCCATTCGGTGCACCGCAGAAGTAATTGGATGAATATCTGGCCTGCATAAGATTTTATAGGCCCACTAGCTTATTAAACCGGTGTTTTGTCGTACTAGACAAGCTTGGTACCACTTCGCCAAAGCGAAGTGAAGGACGGCATGGTGAGCCATGTGTAATAGCTGCATCAACCGTAGTCCCGTTGATCATCGTGTGACTCGAGCGGGTGCCAGTAAATCTTCCATTTTTCACTGTCGGGTGCAGGATAGCCCAGTGAATTCTGCTCGCTCTAGGGATTCATCGAGCATCATATCTTTCTTCTAAGCTCTTCCTGAAGAACTCTGACCATCGGGTCGGTGGTCTTCTTGCGGTGCGGTAACATCACGAAGAATCCAGTCACTAACTGCTCCTGTCCATCGGTTGTCATTCATACACATTACGTGTCCAGCCTACCTTATCTTCGACTGCTTGCCGTGCAGAACGGCATCTTTGATTTTAATCGTTCACGCAGGTCGGAGCTTCGGATCCCTTCCCTTAGTTGCGTGAAACGGGTTACTCCTAGCATCGTACTTTCGACTGCGCGTTCAATAACGCTGAGTGATCTTTCATCCTGGTTAAGCAGCGACCAGGTTTATGGCACATACGTTAGAGAATGAAGTACTGTTCAATCGAAACGGTGCGCACGGAGTCGGGTGCTCTTTGTTCTTTTCACTACAACCTCGATGCCCTTGAAAGATCCCCATGCGCTCGTTTCCTTCTGCTCAACTCTGGAGCTAAATGGTTCATCATGTTGATTTCCTGACTTAGAGATAACCAGAGCATTCGGAGATATTTGTTCCGTTGGGCTCAATTGGGAATACGAACAAATCCGTTCCTCATGAGCATCGTTTCTGTAAGGTTTGGTCGAAGACCAATCTTTCTACATGCTTCACCAAAGTTCCGCTTGGATAGTGTTTGGTGTTACAAGGGCCATGTCATCAGCAAAGCGAATATGGTGTAATTGCCGACCAACGATTATCTCTCTTATGTTGTCCATTCCAATGTTCGGATCACGTTCTCGAGGGTGGCGGTGAGTAATTTGGGCGAGACGGTATCTCCTTGCCTGATCACTGTTTTGACGTCGATGTTAATATCGTTAAAGAATGGTGATATCTTGATTGTGAAGTTTTTGTACAACTCACGAAAAATCTTTATGTACTGAGTAGGGACTCTCAGACTATCAACAGCTTCCATGACTGCTTCTATCTCATCTGAGTCAAAACCTTCTTTAAATTTGTAAAAGTGAGACAGAGAGGTCTTTTCTACTCTCGCGATAGTTCAATGAGACGTGTTACCGTGTCCATGTGTTCCATCGTACTAAATCCTTTTCGAAACCCTGCTTGCTCACTTGGCTGCCCTTTGTCCAGTGTTCTGTCAATCCTGTTTACGATGACTCGAGTGTAAAGTTTGTAGACGGCAGACAGCGAGCAGATGGACGATAGCTTCCGATATCATGTAGATCATACTTCTTGAACAATAACCCGATGTTGCTGGTCTTCCACTGAACAGGGACCTTGCATTCAGAGAGGTAACGTGTGAAGAACTGAGTCAGTGTGCTTATGAGGACTGGTGGAGGGTTCTCCACGTGTTCAGATCTTATCCTGTCCGGACCTGCAGCTGTTCGATTTTTCACCGACGAAATGCTATGTCGGATTTCGGAAGGAAGAACCGGTGGTGCAACATATCCATCCTCCTTTATTTCATATGACAGAAGATGTACGTGGCTATTTCCTATGGTATTCGTGAATGATTTTCTCCATTGACTTTCTGGACGCTGTAACTGCTCGGTCTGGGCGTCGGAGTGCAATTATCTTGATCCCGCGCAGAATTAGGGCTACGGCGACATCGGTTATGCAAAATCTTCGGTTTACTATGATGTGGTCTATTTCGTTATGGTAATCTCCATTGGGTGACCCCCACGTCCAGTGCTGAGGGTGGGGGGTTCTGGAATTGTGAGTTACCCTGGATTGTCTTGGTCGTCATGATAAAGTCAGAAAGCAACTCACCCTGTTCGTTCCATTCTAATCCGTGGGTCCCAATGTAACATTTTTCAGACGATCCTCTTGGTCCAGTATTTGCGTTGAGATCTCCATTGATGAGCTTGAAGAATGTACGGTCTTCTCTGTAGAACTTTTCCAAGTCCATATAGAACGCTTCGACTTCCTCTTCGTCATAGTTTGATGTCAGCGCGTGAACGACGAAGATTGTCAAAGCCGGTATTGATCTACTTCTCTTTAATCGTAAACGTCTGATTCGGGTTCTAAGCTGTTCGGATGAATCGATGTCAATGGACGAACTCGTGTTGACAAGAACGCCGACGCCGCCGACTCCTCTAATGCCGCATGTTCCAAAAAACCGTTGTTCTCCGGTGCTATATACATCGTTAAATGAGTAACGTCGTCTCGCCTCGACCAAGCCGATAGCGTCGTATTTTACCCTTCTTGCTTGCATGAGCAAGTCTTCTATCGAGGACTCGGATGCAAGTGTACGTGCATTGTAGGCATAGATTGTCACCTTAGTAATCCAGGCAGCTTCCATTGCCCTGAGATCTCAGCAGCCTCTCCGTACTCGTCCTACCCAACGATGCCGAATTGCGGGCCCATTCGGGGTAAGGAGAATGAGGTCCGTTTTTTCTACTGTGTTTAGCATTTTGATGCCCACGTATAGCCTGCCGGGCTCTGAACGTGAAAGCTGGGTATACTCACAGGTAGCTTGCCAGGCTCTCCCAGATTCGACATGGAGCTTATTTGTTGGAGACGACTCCTAGCCACCTCTCATATATTTTTTTGCCACTTGATTGGAGGCCTTTGTCCGAATTTACTAGTAGAATACGATCCGCATAGACTTGAACGCACCCATACATGCGTACATGAATAAGCCAATAAATACAAAAAGTATGTGCCAAATCGGCGCAGCAAAAATAGCAGGTCCATACCCTGGATCCAACTCTAAGAAAAACATAAAACATACGGTCGCTTTTAGCTCGCGGTTAACCCCCTATCCGCCACCTGGGCACGCGCCACGTAGCCACGAGACTAACCGGCTCGAGATCCGTCATGTGAGGGACCTCCCTAGTGCCATGGGTAAAGGATCTAACAATCACAGATGACCCCTGTGTGTATCACTTTCCTCTGTCTTCTTTCTGAATAGTAAGGGTGTTTGCAGTCCTATGACTAAGATTATTTCAGGACGGTAGCGATCGCTACGGTGGTAGCTATTCTGGCGTTATATCGACGTGTGGAAAATTATTTAACAGGCGGATTTCGATGTGGTAACACCATCAAAAACCGGTAAGCTCGCGTCGCCAGTCTTCCCGTCGCTACAAACTTAGCCGAATGGCAACCTACAAACCATTTCTGCCACCGTTTCTTTAAATCTCATAACTACTGAATTCTTCATGCTCCTGCACTTCTCATTACTGATCATAAAAGGATTTCTGTTCCAACACAGCAATGTAAACACGCCAACTATCACCTGGGCACACCAATTCGACGCAAGTACCAGAACACCTATGCGATTGGCTGGCTCTTATGTTAACACATAATAAATAGTGCGATCTGATCTTAGTGGAAGTTTCCCAGGAACAATTGCACTCCTCAGCTTCGAAAGGCCCTATTGCAGCTTGAAACGAACGTTGAATGGGAACAATCTGGTTCTACACATTTCATATACGTTTTTTATGCAAACAATTGTGATGTTTGGAGCACATGGAGTGTTTCTTTTACTATTCAGCGCTTCTTTTTCGAATAATGAGGTGGGTGAGGGAGCAGTGAATCCATCGAACAGAACCGAATGGCGTCGCTATATGTTGACGAATGTTTTATTTGAAACACGTACCTTATTCTCAGCACTATGTAAATTGAATTTTCAATAAGTTTGAAGTCGAGAAAATGCAGTGCCAAAGCCATATATGCCTTCAGATAACAAGGCAGAATATCTTCTTCAGGAATTCATTGTTTTCAATCTCAAGATAGACCGGTGAGAAAGAAATCATCAGCAATTATCGAAAAATCAGATATTCGCTGAAATAACAACGAGAAATATGAAATGTTAGCGTCATATAGCAGTTTTTGAAAATTTCAATGACTCTTAATTTGTTGATTATCATCTTCGACGTTGTTGACAACATCATGTTGCCATTTCTGCAACGACACAGTCAACGATATGGGGCAGCATGGGAAAGAAAAGTGATGGTCCGCCATTATGCCATCACCGCTTTGCTGATGACGTCGTTCTTATAGCACCGAGTATTAGCCAAGCGGAACGAATGCTTGCAGACTTGGTAAACCCTGTGGAGAAATTCATCTTCCACTAAATCTCACAAAAACGATGCTCATGAAGAACGGACTGGTTTCGTATTCCCCATTCACGATCAACGGTACGAACATCACTGAATGCTCCAGTTATGTCTACCTCGGTCTGGAAATCAATATGATGAACGACCGAGCTCCAGAGCTGAGCAGGAGAAAACGAGCGGCTTGGGGAGCTTTCAAGAGCATCGAGGTTGTAGTGAAGACGACAAAGAACGCCAGACTGCGTGACCACTTTTTCGACTCAACTGTACTTCCTGCCTTAACGTATGCGTTAGAAACCTGGTCGCTACCTAAGCAAGATGGAAGTTCACTCAGCTTTATTGAGCGCATTGTCGAAGGGACGATGCTAGGAGTATTCTCTTTTTGTTAGGCCTACACGAAGCCCATATTTGATCTTTATTCGGCTAACGTTTCGACGGGTTCGTCTTCTTCCTCTTCAAAGATGCTAGGAGTATCCCCTGTCATACCGTTAATGGAAGAGATCAGAAGCTTCGACTTGAGTCAATGATCAAAAATTAAAGGGACCGTTCTAGACGCAAAACATTCGAAGATAAGGTTTGCCGGTCAGGTAGTGCGTATGAAACAACCGATGAACAAGAGCCATTATCGAATGGATTTCCCTGGATATCAAGCGTACTGGTGGTTAGAGTTTTTCACGAAAAGCCTAGAAGAAAAATGCGATGTTCGACGAGTCTCTAGAGCGAGCAGATCTCACTGGGTTACTCTTGCACGCGAAATGGAAAAATAGGTTTACTGACGCCTGCGCGAGTAACTCGACTACCAACGCGACAGGTGATACAGTACAGTGAAGTAGCACATGTAGTACAGTAGTTAGAGACGCCCTTCAATACACATAGGGTCGAGTCCGTTCCCCAGGCTCACCAAAACTCAAATCCCTCCAGGGTCAAGAAACTGGTATCGGATTTGCTGGGGGGGGGGGGGGGGGGGGGGGGGGGGGGGCGGCAAAACTAAGTTGCCACATCGGTAGGCCACCGCAAGTTATTGCAAAGGCCAGATATTTAATCATTCACCTCTAACGATGTTGCATGAAGTCAAATGCATGGGGCATCCCTGAGACATTGATCAATACCAAGAGCTTTACCCTTTATCGTTTAGCAGTAAAAAAGTTTTCTGACTCATTGCATTAACAATGGACACTTGCATGCCCATGTCTTCAAATTGCGTCACCTTACACGGATATTATGTTCTATATGTCGTTCTAATGCGATAAACATGTATATAGTAACTATTCCCCAAATGGTTCTTAATGTCTATGCTATCGTATGTTTCTCATTTTAACAATGCTTGCTGCTAGACACGTTTACTCTTGCATTGTATCCTTTTCAAATAAATAGTTCGTGCAAGCTATTCCTTAGCTTTCACACTAACTTTGTAGACTTTCGCATCGCTTTCAGATGAAGTCTTTGTACAAGCGGCTGCTCGCTGGCTCATGTATTTTGTCTATAAGCTATTCTCTGTAAGCTATAAGCTCTATTCTGTATAAGCTAACTAAACGTAGAGAAGAAAGCCGAGTCATTCATATCAACAACTATAACCTAACGTAAAAACGCATTCTTCTGCACTGTTTTATTAGATACACAGTTAATGGTTACATACAGATACAGAAAGGTTTATTCGGCTAACGTCTCGACGTCTTTGTCTTCCTCAGAGCCGGAGTGATCTAGGTCGATGATACAAAGCTGGCTGTTGTTACGGTGTTGTTATTCGTTGTTACATTCAGTCGCATCCAGTGGAAGGGGCACTACTCGAAGAGTTTATTTCATTCCGTCTTGCCTTCTTATGAAGGACCGGTGTTGATCGATTGCCACCATCCAATATGGTCCACTTTTGAACGGTAACGCATCCTGCGTGGTGGTAGAGCTGTCTGGAAGGAATAATGGACAGAACAAGAATTAACAAACTCCATACTTGACCACACAGCAACGTATTTCTCCAGAAATTGATAAAATCTGCTATGAATTTGTATCATCTATAAGCTATTAACTTCTGTAAATCTTAAGGAATTGTTACGGCTAATGTATGCACTTACATGAACCCACGCTTCAACTCCCTCTGTGTCGCGCACTGAAACGCATCGTGGACGACACTGTCGAACACATGCACAGTGCGCGAACAGCGTCTTCGGCCGTTATTGACACGTTACGGCCGTGCTGAAAATAATAATGATATTTCTTTTGTTAATTATAAATATACATACAAAATAATGGAGGTGAAAGAGTTGTTGAACTAATTTGTTCCAGATGATGTGCATACACAAGATGATGAAGTATTTTATTTCCTTGCTTCGGTCTTGAAAACACGCAGATTTCCGTATTATAAATGACAAAGATGGGATAAAATATTCGAGCTAAACTTCAAAACTAATCGAAGATTTCCGCAACTTATTAACAAAAATTCTAAGACAATCTGTCGAAACAAATATTCACTGAACTCTTCGGGCAAGGCGACAGCTGCAGTTTCCTGACTGTTTGGGCCCCGAAGAGCCCGCATTCGACGCGGTGATGCAGCGTCTAAAGCATCAAAGGAAATCTCTCTTAGACATAAGAGAGAACGCGTAATAGAAGGCCGTTCCTAAAACAAATCTGATCCAGGAATGGACAAACATAATTAGTCCTTTCAGTTAGAAATAACTTGCAAATTTCAATACTAGAACAAAGAGCGCAAGAAACACTATTTAATCGTAATTTAAACCGTTTCCTCACTTCAAGTCAAAGCTAATCAGCGTTGTTTCCCATCTTCTGTTAGTACCTTAGCGACATAACTCTACATATGAAATTAGATCCAGCCACGGATCTCTCTCATAAAAGCGATCTCGAGCCGGTTAGTCGCGAGGCTACGTGATACGTCTCTAGGTGGCCAATAGAGGGTTAATCGCGGACCAAAAGCGACCTTTGCTTCCCTGAGACGCAGGTGCATCCAAGGAATGGGCTTCCTGTTTCTGCTGCGCCAATCTGGCACATACTTTCTGTATTTACAAGGCATATTCATGCATGGGTGTGTGGGTGTTTTCTCGCTTATGCGGATTGTATTCTACGAGTTAATTCTACCAAAAGTCTGCAATCAAGTGACAGGATGTATGTACGAGGCGGTTATAGGTCACCATCCACAAATAAGCTCCATGTTCACTCTGGGAGAGATTGGCAAGCTACCCGCGAGCCAACAAGTTCAGAGCCCAGCAAGCTATATGTGGGTATTAAGAAACCCGACGCGGCAGCGTTGGATAGGATGAGTAGTTGAAACATTCTGTATGAACTTGGAGAAGCTATATAGAGGAGACCATACATTCTTTAAGGCCATCATTGGAGATTTTAACGCGAAGATTGGACCAAGTAGAACTTTTGAAGAATGTCACATTAAGACCCCGTATTAGAATGGAACGAGCACGGTGAGCAGCTGTCTGATCTTATCATGAAAACCAAGGCCATCCATGGTAACTCGCTATTTCAGAAGCCTCACCATCAACGCTGCAAGAAAACCACCGACCCAGTGATCAGAGTTCCTCATGAAAAGTCTAGAAGAACAGTATAATGCTCACCAGGTTGTTGGAGCAAGCAGAACCCAATGGCTACTCTCGAACGCGACAGGGAAAAATGGAAGATTTACTGGGGCCCTCTCGAGCCACTCGACGATCAACGGGATTACAGGTGGTACAGGTGAGGAGACTAGACTAACCAAACTTTAAGAGGCATCGTTCAAACTTTGATTAAAGTGAAGAACGATTTCATGGGATCGTAGCGATAATTTCAAAGGTGATAAAAATGGGTCATAGTATCCTGGGTAATATGGGTTTGTCGGAAATTACATCTGCCCTTAGTCCTGACTTTTGTCGACTATGAAAAGCCGTTTGACACTTTGAAGCGAATGCAATACTGTTAGCGCTCGTCGACCAAAAATTGGACTGGTCTTGCAAAGAACGCCGCCTTACTGTTACACGAACTGTATCACGAAAATACGGCTATTCCACTAACCACTCACAATATCCACCCATTTCATGCAAAACCCACAAGGCGAAGGCGAAGAGATCACACCTAACAGTCCTCTGATTGCAGAGATCACCTCGCACGTGTATCTTAGGCGTTAAAAGAACATGGGGAATAACAGGAAGAAGGAATTAAGCAGAAGGTGCAAAAAATATGAATAATGTCAACATACCTTTGGAATCAGACGCTGACTAAACCAACAGGTGGAAGTCACAGCGTTGCATGTATTGCACTAAAGAACGTGCACGAACGTTATTAAGGATTAACAAACTTCACTTCAGAAGCTGAGCAAGAAATCTGTTTTCACCATCACCACGCACCTATCTCAATGCGCTTGATCAAGTCAAAGGTTCCTTACTATCCATTAAATTTTGATGTGCTTCGTAGCGCTTCTTATAACGTTCAAAGTGAGAAATAAGCAAATCTAGCTGATCAACAAAGTGGCCGACATGACTATACTTATATGTGACTCAGCTGTGCAACTCTATCCGTCTTTAATATCTGAAGTAAACATGCGACGAATGCTTCCCATGAAGCAAAAGTTTAAGGAAATCTTTGTTGCATTACTTGTATAATAACCTAATATCCCATCTAGACAAAAAGGCTGAATTTGTGAATGTACGCGCAGCGTTAAAAGTGAAGTAGTACTCATTTTAATGTACTCTCAACGCCAAGCCTATTTCGTTGTCACACTGGATGTACTCAATGCGATGATTCATCACTAATTGGGACATTCAGTGAAAACCATAGTTTATCCACGACCAAAGTCGGATTTAATCACTGAGCTTGCTGTAGTGACTTCCATTAAACTTCAGCATGAATAACAGATGAATCAAGTGTCCACATAACTTCACTTCTGTGATGTTCGCCCTTCCAGTCGAATTGGGTGAAATTGAGCCGATTTGCATAATCATAGCAATGAAAAACGTAACTCAGAACTGTCAACAAACCATGTTTATCTATGCCCAAGTTCAGTAACAGGAAACGATAAAGACAATGCTTTGCTACACCGCAGTTAATGTTATTCGGACTGAAGCACGATTGATTATCACAATAAAAATGCAGAATTATCAAAGAATTGAATTCTTCGTGACTCCAGTTCATTCCTGCGGTGCTCCATTTTACCCGGTTTAGCTCAGAGCAACTACAGCATCCATAATTACTACTATGGGCACGTGACTCGAACCACTTTTGTTTTGAAAAGGGCTATGGCTCTGAGGTCTTAGCCATCAAACAATAAAGTGTTGTACCAACACTTCATGGACCTCATCTGAACAACTCCGAAAGAATGGCCACATACCTGCGTCTCCATCTTGGAGCTGATGCCGATACGAGTTATGGCACTCCTAGAAACATGTTGTTAAATTCCATCGCATTGCACGAATTACTATTCTCCATAGGTTGATCTCAAATTAACTAAATCCACAGTCAATGAAGATATAACTACCTGCCGCAGGTCACCGAATGTAGAGTAACCCACTGCTTCAATTAGTGAATGGTGAACTACTTTATCCATAAAACTCTGTTAATAAATTTTTTCACTAAAGCGCGTTTATACCTATTATCAAATTTTCAGTATTATACTTCATTTTCATTTGTTCAAATATGACAATCAGAATACAATACAACGCTAGCTGACGTTTCGGCAGTATCGCCTTCTCCAGAGCCTGGGAGGGTATACTGATATACAATCTACTAGGCCAAACGCTTCAATAACACTTACACAAAGACGAAAGACTCTTTGGTCAACGATCAACAACTTCTCGAAAAAACCCACCGCTTTTTCGTGACTTCCAATGAGGAAGTTTAGAACAGCTGATTATAGTCGCAGACCAACAACTTCTCGAAAAACCCACCGCTTTTTCGTGACTTCCAATGAGGAAGTTTAGAACAGCTGATTATAGTCGCATGTGTGATTGCGGCATCCCACATCAAAAATCGATGCGAACATACGGGATCAGGTCGCGTATGACCTCCGGGCATTCCTCCCTGCTATTCATTGTAGGATTTTTGGCATTTATCCAAAAAGCCTCAAGTTCGCTCTGGTGTTTTGGACTCCTGTGCAAGGATAATGACTCTTACTTCAAAATCGTCTCCGCTATGCTTTTATATCCCATGCTTGCCTAGTGGGGTGCTTCTTCTTAGTTTTCGTTTGCATCTAGGTGTTATTTTATACGAATACACAAAGGTCTGCCCGTTTCGCCAATATATTCATCTACGCAATTATTACAAGAGATCAGGTATATCGTAACTGAACTCATGCAATCACCGTCCCTGCCGTAAGGGCAAATTTCGCAATTCGTTGTTTCACACAGTCGGTCATACAGGCGGTACGAACTAATTGACGACGTAGAGTAGCCGGTA